>JACEFZ010013081.1:342500-470000 GCA_014155875.1 Cepaea nemoralis
AACGACCGGCACCCATACCATTTTTATTTAAAAAAACAACAACAACAACGCAAGGCGATTTGCAGTTGTGTTACGAACGCGGTATGCGAGATCACAGTTCATGAATAAATATACACAGTATTGCTTGGCGCTCATAGAAGTGTTTAGAAGGAAGTAGAGACTAGAAATTGATTTCCTATGCGGGATTACGAATAGCGTCCTAAACCCCTTCGACAAACCCAATTCCAAACAGAAAACCCCCAAGCATATCAGAGTTCCTAACACGGCGATAAACATGTCAAGGGCGATGATTTACATATTGTCGTCTGCCGGTTTGTTTGCACCAAATAACTTGATCTGTGACAGACCGGTCAGGGTAGCATGGCTGAGGGCCGGCAAATGGTGGCACCTCAAGTCTAGTTGTTTGTGAAGGCCGGAAAATGATGTGTGCTGTGACGCCAACACTCCGGATAAGCTTGGCAGCATGTCGGATCCTGGTTATCAGATCTCAGCCGCCGTTAGCACAAGATAAGATCAAACGGTGCTAATGGTGTTTGGGGCTGTTGACAATGTGGCACTAATGATTAATTATGTTTGCGTGTCTGCCATGTTCGTGTCCGGGTTATGTCTGCGTCGCTTGTTTGTCGTCTTCTCATAACCAACTATGCTCTTTTGTTTGTGTTTTAAGTGTTTCATAATACTACAGAATTGTAAGAAAATAGAGATTATGGTCTTCTCAAAGAAGGAAGAAATACCACAATATAATATAATATAATATAATATAATATAATATAATATAATATAATATAATATGGGGGTACGGGGTGTCTGGCATTGGTAGTACCTTTGGTAAGGATGACTCTCATGTCCTCTTCAGGACACATCCCCCACTGTTACAAGCCTGACATCCAGCTCACGCCTGTGGCTCCTAGTAGCTGTCAGCATGCGACAGCGGCCAACCCCGGGCAACAGCTGTGAGAGGCTGGCTAAACCAGGCGTGGGTACAGTGGCGTCACTGGGGTTGGTGTCACCCAGTGCGGTAAACTCTTGGTGTCACCCCTCTAGACTTTCACCATGGTCTTCTTCCGAGTGTTCCTGTACCATATATAATCGCATATAGTGATGTTTGTAAAATAAGTCAAAAAGTTAATAAGGACATAAGAAAGAAAACAAATTGAACAATATAACTTCAATACTTCAGGTAAAACATAAATAAAGAACTTCGACAAACTCGGACAAAGTTAAATTTTTGTTATTTAACATTAAAATTTCTGTTATTTAAAATTAAAAGTTTCCCATCCTGGTCTTCAAAGCTGCAAACCTGTCAATCACATCATCAAAATCAATATCTTTCACCATATCACTTTCAATTGATAATATAGCCAGATCAGAAAGTCTTGACTGTCCCATGGTTGATCGCAAATAGTTCTTTATAAGTTTCAGTTTTGAAAAGCTCCTCTCACATGAAGCCACAGACACACAGATCGTAAGAAATAGTTGTAGGCTTAGTGAGAGTATTGGGAGAGATTCAAGGAAATCCCAGTCAACTATGAATTTTAAAATATCAAATATTGACCAGTCTTTGGCTTTGTGGATATCAATATCTGCTGCCTTCAGGTGTCTTCTCAGCCTTGGTATTTCTTTTAAAAGCTCTACTTCGGATAGCTCATCATAGAAAGTGGTCAATTTTGGAACTGACACCAGCAACTCTTCTTCAGTTGCTGATAGAAGACTCTTGGCTTGAACAGCCTCAAACATATTTGCTACTTCCTTGATCGCTGTTGATCTGGTCTGGAGTTCAGAATGAAAACGATCAATACACTCCAGCATCGCCCTATTGTTTTCTTCTTGCATAGTGAGTCCAGCATCTGAAGCATCTCTGAGTTGTTCCCCTGCCATTCTCTTCTTGAACCTTAATCTTCTCTCTACTGTTATTCCAAATTGGTCTGCTTTTAAAAGTGCCTGTTCAATTGCATGCTCCACTAAGTGACTGCGCTTCTCCTGCAGAAAAAGTATTAATGCCTCTAACTTGGTCACTACTTTGTCAAGAGTTAAGCCTTTAGTCTGCAAATACTGCTGTGTCAAATTAACTTCCTCAAGTACAGCAGCCTAAAAGTAAAGGTAGCACAGAAACGTGAAATCACAGACAGCAGGTAAAAGACCTTGTGCTGCACCTCTTGTTTCCACATTTTCACGAGGGTCACATAGAACTTCAATCGCCGCCACACATTCATCAAACTTATCTTCCACCGGTTTACCAGCAGCATGATGTGCACTCCAGCGTGTTGTTGATAGCCTTTTAATCGACATTGCAGTGTGTTCTATTAAAACATCCCATCGATGGGTGGAAGCAGCACTGAAAGAATACATTCTTTCAAGAGTTCCAAAAAATGTTACACATAAAGCATTTTCAGCAAAAGAGTGTTGACCACACAAGTTAAGCGAATGGTCCACGCATCCGTTAAAAATAGCTTTCTTATTCTTTCTTTTCAGAATGGCTTTAACACCTCCATGAATTCCAGACATTGTGGCAGCATTATCATAACCTTCAGCTCTGCACATCATTATGTCAAGTCCATCACTTTCTAGAATTTTTTTAAATGTCTGAACTGAGGTCATCAGCTTTTTTCCCCTTTAAAGGGAAAAATCCTAGAAACCTTCTCTCACTTCAACTTCCCCATTGTGGATTTTCACATATCTGATCACCTCAGACATCTGGTCAGTGTGTGATATGTCAGGTGTGCTGTCGAACATAATTCCAAAATACCTTGCAGCCTTTATATCATTTACAAGAATTTCCTTCACATGATTTGCCAGAACAGTTATAAATTCATTCTGAGTTTCTGGTGAAAGATAAGATACGGATGCTTTTACTGTTACAGATGTAGTTCGCTTTAATCTCATTGGGTGCTCTTTCAAAACAGGGTCATATTTAGAAAGCATCTCAACCATCTCAAGAAAGTTTCCTTTATTAAACGAAGATGCATCTTCCTTATGGCCACTGTCAGAAGTCGGGGTGCCCCACCGGCTAGATGAAAGTATTATTCACTGGCGAGCAACCCCAAATAGTCAGAAACTGACTAGGGACAAAATCTATATGGCTGAACTACAGATTAAGCCCTGAATATCCAACGTACAGCTCCAAGTGGCTCGTTACAAAATGAAATGAACTGTGCTGAATATTCGCCAAGGAATGGGAAAGAGAAGGTTAGCTAAGATAGATGTTTTAAGTCTAAATATATTAGTATAGACGACTATCTCAGTACAGGTTTTTCTCCCTGACTGCTCCCTTCCTTGGTGTCTAAGTGAACCCCCACCAATGTACACAACAACACGTATGCACAATTGGAATTAAAATATAACGAGAGAACTATGAGTTACAATACTACAACATTTATTTACTAATCATATTACACATGTAAGGTTTTTCCAGACGATGATGGATGCGTATGAGTTTCTGTACTACAATAATCATGAAGGTGAAATGATTAATATACAATACGTAACTCTGAATCCTGTCTGGATCAGTGAGAGATCAGCAACTCTCCAGTGGAAACCAAAAAAGAAACAGCTTGCCGGTATTCTGACGATCCTGTCAGTCCTGACACTCCTAGTCGTCACTCGTTCTTGAGATCTACAACATAGGTGCTCCTTGTGAGAGCTTGAAAGAAAGTCGAGAATGTGTTATATCTAATTCTACATCAGCGCAATCCTAATTAAAACATATCATAACACAAACATATACAATGACCAGTCTGGCCAAGTTTATCCTCCAGCTCTACTGCGTTCACCATCCTCCTTCTCCCTACTGTCTTTAGTCTGGGACGGGCTTTTCAATTGTCTCACACGCCTGAAATGATTACATTTCTGCCGCCCATGTCCACGTCGCTAATACAGAAATTCTGTGTCGTACAGCCGCTCCGTCCAAAGTTGGTTTAGCAGCTCACAGGATCGGTAATGGTATTATAATAATGCCGGGTCATCCGGGCTTACAAGCCGTGACCAGTAGCTGTGCCAGGTTCCCATGCATTACCGTGAACGCACGCCCACAATACACTGAGAAAGTTTAGCACCATATACCCTATACCAATTGTGGGTAATGTCTGTACCATTACACCTCTGCTTCCAACACAATCGTTGGCCAATGTGCCAATGCGCAGACAATAGCATAACACTTCATATTGGTAGGTTTGCATATGACAAATCAATATATCAAACATCCAATACACATAAACATATTGATTAAACTAGACATATTATGATACTTTAACATCATAGCATAATGCACTAGTTAGTTTGTATCTATACGAAATGAGACGTATATACACAAAAAGAATATGTACGAAGCATATTCCTAGCATCGTATATTCATATGAAATTACACATACATACATCCAACATATCCGTAAACATTATATTACTTCAAGATGGACATCTAATGATACTCAACATAATAGCATCAGGCATTATTAATGAGTACTAATATTGTATAGCTACAAAATGAGATATACAACAAGTCTAATTGAAGTGACCACACAGACCAGCCATATTTGCTGATCTGCCCGGTTTAATCACCACTTAGTTACTGCTGTTGTAAGAATTAAATAAATAGTCAGTTGACTATATTCTGTACAACAAATGCACACACCAAACGCCAACTATGATAGTGTACCAAGAAATGACAAGCATCTACCAAGACACCTAAAAGTATATCTAGACAAGATCTCCTTCCATAAGTTTCTACTTCTCAGAAGAGTAACACTTAAAGCACAATGATATTGAACACAGAACTTAGAAAAAACACTCAAGTAACCTATGACAATGATAGTTCTTGCAATAACCTAGATCAGATATAGACTGAAAGTTCATATGTCTAAAAGACTGTTGCATAGTTACTAAGAAATCCTTCCTAGAAGCCAACATAATAATCATGCATATGACTACAGAACATTGAGATAGTTTCTACCTGTTCAAACTGATTTTCGTATCTAACCTGAAACAAGTCTAGGGAGCCTTATTTAAGCTGAGTCCAGCAGACAGTGTCTGAGACACTATTATCTCTTTGGCATTCCCGTCATAAATTCTTCTTATCTCCCCCTGACGGTAATTGCAATTATCACTGCAACCTGGCCATCACACCTTGCTCCTCTCTGTCTGGTACAAAGTCTACAGGCCCAGTGTTAATTGCCTTATCAGATCTGTTTTCACACATTCCTGAGTCTGCCAGTCAGAGTGGACGGGGCTTGTTTACAGCCCTGGGGCTATTATCTTCCCCTGTGTCAATGTTGTTCACACCTGGGCGATTTCCTACCTCTGCTTATCAGGTGTCATGCCTGGTCGGTTTTAATTACACTGTCCATTTTACTTGCCATCTGCAAGCTTACATCATGGCTAGAGGCTTTTTGTGAATAATCTTACCTCACGACTAGATAGCTGTGGAGCAGCGAGATTAATTCATTCTTTCTCAATTTGGCCTCTCAAATTTTGAGGCCGAGAAAATATTCTGGGATGTTAAGGCGGCATTTCATGACAGCCACGAAATGCCAGATTTTGCTTAACAAGAAACAATGTGATATCAAGCAACCTATATCCCTGAATTTTTTTTATCCATTACAGCAACACTGTCGGTATCAATTGTTTTATGCAGCTTAAGGCCTTCTGCCATTGTTTTCCATTTTTCAAGGCAACCTAGATGGTCATCCGATACCTCATGATTATGTAATTTTGGGCTCAGCTTCCACCACTGCTGAAACCCAGTGACAAATTTTGATGTTTGTTCTGTTACATTAACAGCAAAGAGTCTGCAGCAAAAGCAGTATAATTTCTCACTGACGAGCGAGTAAGCCATCCATGACCGCAGTATTATCTCACAATTTGGCATCGTCTTGTAAAACCATTCTTTTGACAGCTGGCGCACATCTCCTTTAGTCTTTGCACCTTGCCTTGTCACAGTACTGAAAGGCTCATCCTTGTTCTGAAAAGAACACCTTCCTCTTTTGATAATTTCAACTCGAAAATGATCTGGAACTGGTGCATTCCAGAAAGAAGCATCAGATAAAATATTCCAATTTTTCTCATCCACTTGACTCATCACATTTACAGTATCATGACGAGAATCATTTTCAGCATGCATTTCTGTTTCAACTTCATCCACTGCTATTTCATTATGTATTTCTGCATCAATCTCGTGATTCTCTTCCATTTCTGGCTCTAGTTGCTCTTTTGAAGAATGCATGCTGTCAGCATGGGAGGAATCCTTATCAATTGTAGATTGAGGAAGAACGTCTTTTGATGAACCTTGTCCATCACTTGGTCTCTTGACATATTGAAGCATGAATCCAGGTAGTGATTTTAGTGATTCACATCTTTTCTTCTTTGCTTTTCGCTGCTCGCATCCACTAGGCCTCTTTGATTTGTGCACTCCATGTGGCATGATGGAATATTCTAAAATAATAAATCTATAATAATTAGGGACTTAAAAATATACAACTAAACAAAAAGATATAATATAAATATATAAAATCTGTATAAATAATTATAATCCAAACATTTATGATTTATTCATAATTTAATAAATATAGTTATTTAGGTTAAATTGCGTTGTTTACCGTAGAATTAAAATGTAATTAAAAAATGATTATGTACAATAAAAAGAACCGTCTAAAAAAGAAAACTTGTCATACAAAATATTAAATTTTTTTAAATATTGTCCATGGAAGTTACAACTTTTTTATTTTATTGTAACAAGTTTGAGTGGATTGTAACTTTTTTACTGGCTAATGGAGTATTGAACATACCAACCTGCATACGGTGCGGATGGCAAATGCTGTAAGGCACAATTAATGGATTCATATACAAATGTAACCGGCGGTCAACAATGTTCGTTGCAACACTTCTTCTTAACTTTTATCAGGAAGTTTGTCGCCAATGCACGACTGTCATTTCATGACATATATTTTAGTATTTTATATCGCGAATTGCTGGCGAATGTCAGTAACCGCATCAATTATTGGGAGGGGGGGTCTGCATGTGGCAGTCTCAACAGTGACTCGTTGGTTCGAAAAATTACACAACCGTTATGTATTTTTCTATTTCCATCTTTTTAATTAAAAAATTAAAAAAAATAATTTTCAGACAGATAGAAAAACGTGTGTATGACGTAATTATTAGTTTATTGTAGTAGTAAACTACTAGTATACTATAGTATAGTAATACTAACATTTTTAAGTGGAAGCCTGCCGCTGTTTTTCTATTTAAAATTTATGCCCTGTCCTAATTAATTTAATTTAAAATATTTATATTTTAGTGATATTGATAAAATTATAAAATTTTCTGCAACCACGTGACTCCACACGTCATTAATTGGCGCGTTTGCAAATGACCCACGATTCTACTCTGACTCCGAGGCTCCGAGCAGCTCTGAGCTCTGAGTCTTATTCATTTAAGCACCAGACGCTCTGCATGGTGGCACCCTGTGCCTGCTCATGTATTTAACAATGAACGGTTATGAAACCCGACTAGACAGAGCTATGTCTGCTTTGTCAAATTTGCAATTTTTTTATTTTGGTGTCACCCCTTGATGGTGTCACCCGGTGCTGCCCGCACCCCCTAGTGACGCCCCTGCGTGGGTAGCCGATTTGGTGTCAAACCAAGCGGTGAGCTAGGGTATGCCTACCCATCATGTTAAGACAGGATTCGGCAGACTGCGTGGTTAAAATCACTGATGATTCAACGGGCAAGACGGCGTTTACCTGCAAAGCGTTGTGGAACGTTCTCGTTGGATTGCTCTCCGTCTGGGTGCATGGACCTCGGGGCAAGTGGTTTTGCCACGGGGCTGCCGCGGGGATTCGCCATCTCGCCGGTGCTCTTTAACGTGTAAACGAGCGGAATTGCAAACCTGGGGGAACGGGGGTTGGAGGGATGCTTACATTTGCAGATAATGTTCTTGCATGTGGACGGGGTGATTGACTGGTGCACTGAGGTGAGTGCTGTCGTCCACCCGGAGGGGGCGGCTGTTTTGTGATGCTCTCTGGACGGCGGGATTGTGGGAGCTGGTGTTCCGGGTCTCGCGGTAGATGGTGGAGGCGTCGGCAGAAAGAACGGGCTGGGGTGTCTGGGAGTCAAATTTGACGGGAGCCTGTCCTTCAGGGATCATGTGGAGACGGTTGTGACAAGATCTCAAGATGGACTCAACGCACATGAAGCTATGGCTGCAATGGACATAGAGCAGAGAATGCTTTTCAGGCTATGCCGGCACTTGATCCGCTCAGTGATTGATTATGGACTGGGGCTGTTCACTGTCTCAGCTGGTGAGATTGGAGCGCATACAGAGCGAGGCTATACGGGTCGTTTGGGATGCGCCAGAGACACCCCAGTGGTGTGTATGCGGTGCATTCTTGGTTTGCCGACTGTTGCTGTTAGGCACAAGGTGATGCAGGCAAAGGCATACCTCGAGGTGGCTGCTGACACAGATCACCCATTGCATGAGGCGCTGGACGCAGTTAAGGGCCGGCGACTGATGAGAGGGAGATCATGGATGGCTCAGGCGGAGGATGCGATCGGACAGGTGTGCATCTTAGAGAGCATTGGGCGAGGGGGGGGGGGGTGGGGGGGGGGGGGGTGGGGGGGGGGTCGGAGTGCCAGCGGAGCAGTTAAACTTGTGCAGTTATAATCGCGTTGAGCCGGGAGTGCAGGGAGTGGCCAGCGGGGGCCACGGAAGTGGAAATCCAGCAGCTGACTCAGGATAGTGTTCGATCGGGTGATGTGATTGTCTACGCGTGTGATTCGGTGTTTAGAGATGATAGAAGTGCCTGGGCGTTCTTGGTAACGGCTGGTGGTCGGCGTTTGGTGCAGGAGAGCCTGGCGTTATGCCACGGCATCTGGCTTGGGAATGGAGGTGGAGGCGATCAGTGCAGCTTTCCGCTGGATAGAGAGTACGATACACACACTCACGTCGTGATTGTGGCTGACTCGGAGAGCATGCTGAGTAGGGTGGGGATGGGCATGCTTCGTGCTGTGTGGTTTGCTTCGCTTCGGAGGTCACGGGTGGCAAGCGTCGTCTGGATCTTTTCTCCGGGTCGTGCTGGTGGGCTGGGGAGTGGGCAGGCGGACGGATTTGCTGGCTCTGCGGGGCTTGGTGAAGTGTTGGTGCATGGTAGGGCAGACGTGGCTGCGGCCTTGTGGGAGCGTGTGTACATCTCAGAGGGGCGAATGGATCACCATGGTCTGGCAAGAATGCGACAGCGGGGAGTGCCGAGGGGGTCTGGCCGATGCTCGACGCTTGGAGGAAGGGCGAGACGCACGTATGATCAGATTGCTATTGGTACTATTTGGGTTGGAACTCTTCGCTGGCTTCTGAGGATGGGGACGCAGCGCTTATGGGAACGCACCAAATGCTGTGATGTCGGTTCCTAAAGGAATCAGTCAATCAATCTATCATTGATACAGTCAGCAGAGAAGGACTGTGGAAGATCATGGCGAAATATGGCTGACCATAAAAGTTTGTCCAAACACTGCGGCTATTTCATTATGGTGAACTGTCTGAGCCCTTTCCTGTCACCAATGGAGTGAAGCAAGAATGTGTCCTGGCACCAACACTGTTTAACCTCATGTTTTCAGCTATGCTGACGAATGCCTTCGAGAACAATGACATTGGAATAGACATCAACTACCGCATGGATAGAAAGTTATTCAATCTCATAAAAACAAAACTAACAGCGACACCGTCAGAGAACTGCTGTTTGCTGATGATTGAGCTCTATATGCCACCTCAGAGGCAGACATGCAACACAATGTTTCAGCTTTCTTTTATGTCTGTGCCAACTTTGGGCACAATATCAACTTGGAGAAGACTGTAGTTATGTGTCAGACAGCTCCAGAGAATAATCACACAGTGCCGAATATCAAGGTGAACGGTCATAGACTAAGTTCGCCTATCTTGGCAGCACTGTGTCACAAGCTGCCACAATTGATGACGAAGTGAATGCAAGAATCTCCAAGGCCAACGAGACCTTTGGCAGACTGTACAAGAATGTATGGGACAGAAATGGAATAAGCCTGTAAACAAAGCTGACAATCTATAAAGCAGTTGTATTGTTAACACTGTAATATGCTTGTAAAACATGGACTGTTTATCAGCGACATGCTAGGAAATTAAACCACTTCCACACAGCCTTAGGAAGCTATCGAAGATTAAATGACAAGACAAGATTCCAAACACTGAATTTCTAGAAAGAGCGTCCATGCCCAGTATCCACACTATGTTAATGAAAAATCAGATTCGCTGGGCTGGTCACTTAACTCGCATGCCAGATCACAGACTCCCGAAAAAAAATTTTTTTACGGCGAGCTGCGTTGTGGGTAAACGCTCCCAAGGCGGCCAGAGGAAACGCTTTAAAGACACTCTGAAAATCTCACTAAAAGCTTTTGGAATTCATCTTGACACCTGGGAGACTGCTGCTAAGCACTGTAATTCGTGGCGTACATCATTACATAAGGGTGCAGTCACTTGTGAAGCAAAGGACTGCAAAAGCTGTGAAGAAAAAGCTGGACAGAAAAACAACTGCATAAGATCCTCCTCCTTGAACGTCAAGTATTCTTTGCCCACATTGTCAAGAACACTTCGAACCAAAATAGGCCTTATCAGCCATCTTAGAACTCACGGCTCCATACTTTCAACCCCACTGGATGACTTGAATGGTCATCATCATTCTTGATGGACAAACAACAATATAACATTTTACAATACAATACAATACAATACAATACAATACACTACAGTATAGTATAATATAATATAATATAATATAATATAATATAATATAATATAATGTAATATAATATAATATAATATAATATAATATAATATAATATAATATAATATAATATAATATAATATATCTTATCTTGAGGATAGAAAATATTCATCCATTCATGCATTCAGTAGTATGTCCTTTGCAGAACCTCGCTCCCATAACAACTTTCCGGAAAACCTCCCTATCATAAGGACGATGCCTCGCGTCCGATACACCCATCTGGAGATTATCCGCAGCATCCTGCACCCATCTTCTCTTTAGCTTTCCTCATCTTCTCTTCCCAGGCATATATTCCTCCATTATTGTTCTCTCCAAAGTTTCATGTCGTTTCAAGTGATCAAAATATTTCAATTTTCTTTGTTTTATCGTCTTTAATAGCCAAACGTCTTCTATATTCGGGCTCTTGAAGAATAGATGCATTTGTTATTTTGTTTATCCAAGATATTCTTAGAGCCCGTATATAACATTTATTTTCAAAAGCATTTATGCGCTGTTCAGCTTGTTTAGTAAGTGTATAGAAAATATAGTTTTGGGAAATCAGGAAGCAAAACATGATGCCCACTAAGCAATTTGCTCTCAGAAAATATAGCACAGCAGTTAGAAATCGCAACGAATAAACCGCAATGCAACTGCCTGTGTCGAAGTGTGACTCCTTGTGTTCGGCATCCAGTGAGAGTGTAATAGAATTCGGTATGTAGAAAACGAGTTATGAACCTTTGCCTATGTTTGAGTAATTTTGAAAATCTACCTCGGTGTTGACTGGAACCCATGACTATCGGATCGACAGGCCCGCGTCAAAGCCATTACCCGCTGCTCCCACTGCGGATGTGGTTTCTGGTATTTCCATGGGACAATGTGCAGACATAGCCCTGTGTTACATGGGACAATGCGCAGACATAGTCCTGTGTTACATGGGACAATGTTCAGATATAGCCCTGTGTTACATGGGACAATGCGCAGACATAGCCCTGTGTTACATGGGACAATGCGCAGACATAGCCCTGTGTTACATGTAACAATTGTGTTCAGCGTCAGTTGATTAATATACGTCACAGCTCCCGTCGGACAATAGCAGAAGAACGGGCCCTTGTCCAGAAAAAGGATAAAAGGAAAATCTAACCCTGAATCACACCGTATGTATAGAGTAGCACCCTGTTTGTAGAGTGGCGCCCTGTTTGTAGAATGACACCCTGTTTGTAGAATGACACCCTGTTTGTAGAATGACAGCCTGTTTGTAGAGTGGCACCCTGTTTGTCGAGTGATACCCTGTTTGTAGAGTGGGACCGTGACCCCCCCCCCCCCCCGCCCTGCCCTTTCCTCCACCACCTAACCTCCCACGCCCCTCTGTTTGTGGATGTGACCCGAGTCACCGTACACGTGACTGCTGGAGCAGACGATGGTAATTAAGTTGCCCGTGTCTGGTGATTAGTACCAGTTGTTGCCCCGGGTATATCACCGCCTGTAAAGGCCAGGGTGAGTGACAGCTGCCCGTAGAGGTCAAACGCATAGATATTGGGGTGAGTTCTCAAAGGGTGCAAGTAGAGATAACGATATATTTTTCATATATATTTTTCATGATAAAACAAATTCACACATGTTGAATTGTGCTTATAGAAGTATAATAAGCAGTGGATATTAGAGGACGCACAAGATAATATAAAAAATAAAACTATAGTTCGCATACTAGGATTCGAACATGTCATCTCCAAATGACGACAGCATGATAATTCTTTTCATTTGACGCATGACCAACTAGACACCCCTCAAAACGGTGTCATCATCAACCTGGTCTAGGTCTATCATCCACCTGAAACTACACGTGGCGTCATTTAGAGGGGACAGATTCGAATCCCGGGTTGGTAACTATAGCTTTCAATTTGTATGTTGCATATCTAGCCTCTAATGTCGTCTCCCTTCTACTTCCATGAGCACCAATTAATACACGCGAATTAATGTGTTTATAAACTGTGTTAGTTGCCTCATAGGTTTCCTGTAACGACATATCTGTTGTTGTTACGATTCTTTCAAAAATGCTTATAACGAAAGGTCGTATGTCAGGTATCCACTGTGAAACTGGTAAAACGACAGCTAAGCATGTCCATCATATGCAGAATAGAGGACATGACGTATTTTGGCCTACACTCGCTCCCCAAGAGGACAAACTCTAGGCTCAAGTTGACTTCTGCTTTCTTTATATGTATGCATATTATCGTGTAGAGATGAAGGAAGAAGAAATATATCGATTATGAATTTACAATTCAACTGACAAGTCATAAATAATTCAACCGAGGAGCCACGCACAATTCATCTGACGAGCCATGTACAATTAAACTGACCAGTCATGTACAATGATATTTGAAATAATTTTAAAAAAAACTACGATGATCCGTAATTCAGAGCTGAGGTCACCGGTCAAAATCAGAGTAAATGGACAGAGGTTATAACAAGTAACACCTTACTCTTGCAGTAATAGGTCAACGGTCAATATCATAGTACACGGAGAGACTTTATAACAAGTAACATTTTACTATGCGGTAACTGTCAGTACATGACCCATATACAAGCCTTAACGCGCATTGGGCTTATGGCGCTGTGCATTGTTATAGACTAAAGGGCACTCCAAGTGCCATGTGGTCAATACCACACCGCCCGTCCTTACTTTCCCGCGACATGTCTAGGTACTCGTTGTAGCGGGGTCGACCTGGGAGTCCAGGTCAATGTGAATAAACACATATAATAACCCACATCGCGTGAAGTGAATAGATGAATCATATTTTGGCTGAAATAGATAAAAACACAGAGTCCCTTATGCTGTTAGAATATGGAGTTTGTGTTATCCACAGAGTTAACATATTTGAACATCGAAATAGTGATCACATTTGATCATCCACACAGTGATCACACTTGAACATCCACACAGTGATCACATTTGAACATCCACACAGAGATCACATTTGAACATCCACACAGTGATCACATTTGAACATCCACACAGAGATCACATTTGAACATCCACACAGAGATCACATTTGAACATCCACACAAAGATCACATTTGAACATCCACACAAAGATCACATTTGAACATCCACACAGCGATCACATTTGAACATCCACATAGTGATCAAATTTGAACATCCACACAGTGATAACATTTGAACATCCACACAGTGATAACATTTGAACATCCACACAAAGATCCCATTTGAACATCCACACAGTGATAACATTTGAACATCCACACAGTGATAACATTTGAACATCCACACAAAGATCACATTTGAACATCCACACAAAGATCACATTTGAACATCCACACAGAGATAACATTTGAACATCCACACAGTGATAACATTTGAACATCCACACAGTGATCACATTTGAACATCCACACAGTGATCACATTTGAACATCCACACAGTGATCACATTTGAACATCCACACAGAGATAACATTTGAACATCCACACAGTGATCACATTTGAACATCCACACAAAGATCACATTTGAACATCCACACATTGATAACATTTGAACATCCACACAGTGATAACATTTGAACATCCACACAGTGATGACATTTGAACATCCACACAGTGATGACATTTGAACATCCACACAGAGATAACATTTGAACATCCACACAGTGATCACATTTGAACATCCACACAAAGATCACATTTGAACATCCACACAGTGATAACATTTGAACATCCACACAGTGATAACATTTGAACATCCACACAGAGATCACATTTGAACATCCACACAGTGATCACATTTGAACATCCACACAGAGATAACATTTGAACATCCATACAGTGATAACATTTGAACATCCACACAAAGATCACATTTGAACATCCACACAGTGATAACTTTTAAACATCCACACAGTGATCACATTTAAACATCCACACAGTGATAACATTTGAACATCCACACAGTGATCACATATGAACATCCACACAGTGATCACATTTGAACATCCACACAGTGATCATATTTGAACATCCACACAGTGATCACATTTGAACATCCACACAGTGATCACATTTGAACATCCACACAGTGATCACATTTAAACATCCACACAGTGATCACATTTAAACATCCACACAGTGATCACATTTAAACATCCACACAAAGATCACATTTGAACATCCACACAGTGATAACATTTAAACATCCACACAGTGATCACATTTAAACATCCACACAGTGATAACATTTGAACATCCACACAGTGATCACATTTGAACATCCACACAGTGATCACATTTGAACATCCACACAGTGATCACATTTGAACATCCACACAGTGATCACATTTGAACATCCACACAGTGATCACATTTGAACATCCACACAGTGATCACATTTAAACATCCACACAGTGATCACATTTAAACATCCACACAGTGATCACATTTAAACATCCACACAGTGATCACATTTGAACAGCATCATTGACTTTGTGCGTTCTATAATTCAGCCAACACCATCTACTCACTTCACATGATATATAACTCTGCAGTATGCACCTTACGAGATGCATCGACGTATGACAGGGAATAAATTCTGCAACTCATATTTCATGGCTTGTGTGTTTACATTCATTAAGGGAATATACTGTTTTCAGCTGTTATCTTGTTACAACAATCAGCCACAGAGTAAATTAGTTACAGACAAATTGCAATCCAAACCTATCCAATCAGTGTACACCTGTGTTCAGTCTCGACTGTCACCATCATGTGTCGTCAGTTTCATTTCCCCAACATCTATTCCGGAAGCAATTACTCACATTATGTCACTTCCGGCTTACAAACCGGATATGTCCCCAAGAACGCCCCCTGGCGCTGACCCTAGAAGGCGGCTGTAGTTAACGACCACGGCTGCGGGAGACTGAGGTTGTTGGTGGCTGTCATTAATTAACACGGCTGCTGGCGGGGTTTCATTGTGAGCCAGTCCGCGATGATTACCTTATCTCTTGGAGCTGTGGATGAAGGGATTTAAAATCAACGGGACCTCCATACCGTGGGGAAGTTTGTGAAATCTAGAAAAGTTGTGCTTGTGTTGTGGGGACGCTTTGCAGGATAGGAAAGCTCTTGTTGTGAAGAACTCTTGATGATGGAACGGAAGACAAACCGCACAGCCATGCTCTGGTTCCAGACTTTGATAGATATCTCAGGACAGTAACACGAAGCATGGGCAAGAAGAAACGGAAGTAGTGGTCCAAGGTGAAGTTCTTTGTCATGGGTTTCAACTACAACCACTTCATGCCCACCTGATACTCCGTGGACATCAGCTTTGAAAAGAACGTTGTTAACAAAGGCATTTTCAGAGATCCCGAACTCAAGAGGAAGGCAACACCACGCGTCAAAGCACATTTGAAGAAAGGTAGAAGACTGAAAATTAAAAAAAAAAAAAGGTAGTTTGTCTAGAAGTTCAGATTCTAAATTGTACCTGACATAAATTTGCAAATAAACGCTTCAGTCATTATCATCATCATCATCATCATCATCATAATCATCATCATCATCATCATCATCATCATCATCATCATCATCATCATCATCATCATCATCATCACCATATTCCACTTTTGCCGTCAAGTGTCGTGGGGAGGGATAATTGGCGCTCCAGCGCCCAATGCATGGCACTACAAAGTGTCATTTCGGGTGATTGTACAATGTCTTTGATTTCGTCAATCCATTTTCTTCTCGGGCGTCTTCTTGCTCTCGTAGCAGATGTTCTTTAATATAGGGCCAGTGTTGGCAGTTGATGGTCTTGCATTCTAACAAGAAAACCAAACCATTTGATCTTCTACCGAAAAACAAATCGCACGTATACTGAAGTCACATAAAAAAAAAAAAAATACGTTGAGTTGAATTGAGCTGAGTCAAGAACCGACATTACAGCACTAGGGACATTGTCACACGTTCTCGGTCCTCATTTTCAACAGCTAGCGAGGAGTCCCAAAACTAATGGTACCAGTTGCAATCGGATTATATGTCTCTCTGGCCTTTCCTTGAAGAAGTATGCGTCGGCCTGATCCTCTGGTCACTTTCTGCAGCACCATTCCAGGCAATGGTTATGCATTGGCTTTTCCACACTATACACATCCTAAAAGGCCCTGTAAGCATCTGCCTTAACGTACATCAATATGCCACCCAGAGTTATAAACATATAGCCATTATAGTAACAATAATAATGATAATAATAATAATAATAATAATAATAATAATAATAATAATAATACGTCACACGGTGTTGACGCAATGTGATTTCTGCCCAGTGCTCTGAATGTCAAAGTGAAGAAATTCAACCAAGCGCGGGTAAACGGCGGGAGTAACTATGACTCTCTTAAGGTAGCCAATTGCCACGTCATCTAATTAGTGACGCGCATGAATGGATTAACGAGATTCCCACTGTCCCTATCTAGAGAAACCACAGCCAAAGGAACGGGCTTGGTAGAATCAGCGGGGAAAGAAGACCCTGTTGAGCTTGACTCTAGTCCGACTTTGTGAAGACACATGAAGGGTGTAGCATAGGTGGGAACGCAAGCGCAATTGAAATACCACTACTTTTATCGTTACTTTACTTATCGGTACTCTTTACTTGTGTTCGCAGCATACGAGCATAATCTCCGGAGGGCCTATTCTCGCCGGTCGCGAGAGCCGCACAGTGGAAGAATGGGAGATATTGCTCGCAATAGACAAGCAATATCTCCTGCGGTAGCTCTTGCGGGCCTATTCCCGCTGGTCGCGAGGTCCGCTAAAGTCAGGTGGAGAGTCTGACGATAGTGCACGCTTTACACAGGAACGGACACTTGTGATTGACAGATGTGCGCGCCCTTATGGTCCGGGCTCGTACAAGGCCCTCACCTGTGAGACTTGGCTGAACGCCTCTAAGCCGGGTCCTTTGGGTGTCAGGGTCTGGCCATCACTCGCCACCTGCTCGTGGTGACGAGGTCTTGGAGGTTTGACGCTGTGCCGCCAGCGTCTGCAGCATACCTTTTGCCAGACGTATTGGTTACCCATTCCTCTGGAATACACAAGAATTAGGTCGAGAGAGGGATCATGTCGTTTGGGCACCACATGTTTCTCTGAAGCTCTGCTCAGGCATTGTGATGGAATATTGGCCACATTCCAACTCACATACTTTAGTTTGTCAAGACAGCAAGGTGCCACTCACAATAATAATAATAATAATAATAATTGGTGGAAAATGCATTAAGGAAGTTTTATGATTTTGACCGTCACTAGGAAGAACGAAAAATAACAATTTAATATACAAGTAAACGGGAATATTCTTAAGCAAGTGAATCGGTACAATTATCTCGGCCAGTCATAACATCTGATAGGAAATGTCTTGAAGTGATGAGAATAAGAATCGCCATGGCGAAAGTGGCCTTTCGTAAGATGGAAAACATACTCAGTAATAACAAGATGTCTTTTGTAACGAGAAAAAGAGAGTGAGGTGGTACATAGAACCTGTGCTTTTGTATGAATGTGAGGCGTGGACAATGAGCAAGCAGGCGGAAAAACGTCTGATGGTTGTGGAATTGTGGTTACGGAGGAACATGCAAAGAATACCATAGATATACAGAAAAACCAATGACCAAGTCCTACACAATCGTAAACTGATTAGAGCAGTGGTTCTCAACCGGTGGGGAATTCCCCCCCCCCCCCCGAAAAGGGGGGGGGGGGATTTTAGGGTTTCCATGGGAATTTAAGATTATTTCAAGATCATTTTAATACAAGAACCGATTACATGATTTTGCTTCTCCCTCCATACTTTACGGTTCTGTACTTTTCACCCTTTTACAATTCGTTTCATAACGTAAGTAGAGCAGCAAATCACGTTTTATGTAGACGTCTAGACTTGTTCTAGTAGGCGTTAGTAAATTTAGCTTCCACTGTTACGTATACTGTGTAGAGGCGGGGGGGGGGGGGGTCTATAGGGAGGAAAAACGAAAAAAAAAGGGGGGGGGGGGGAGAGAATGACATTCTGAACATATGGTGAAGGGGTGCATGGGCCAAAAAAGGCTGAGAACCACTGGATTCGAGAAATTGGACGTAGACAGTCAAAATTTGTTGGTCACGTTATGAAAAGAAATAAATTGGAGAACTTGATGACAACTGGCAAGATGTCGGGGAAAATAACAAGAGGAAGGCAGATAATTAAATACCTGGATGACTTGACCACATGGCATGGACGAGACAAGAACACTGAGCTGAACCATGACTCTGGTGATCATGTGAGATGACGAGACATGACCGCCCACGCTTATCGGCATGACACATGATGATGATGATGATGATGATGATGATGATGATGATGATGATGATGATGATGATGATGATGAATAGCCCAATAAAAGGCGGTGTGTGAAACGATGAAGAATAATCTCTGCAATGTTCTTTGTCAATCGTGGTTCTTCAGAGCTGTATTGAGCTGGTCATGATGTATAGAAGCGAATCATGGACGATTATCAGACAAGCAAGGAATGATGTGGAAGCTACGGAGGTGTGCTGTGGTAGGAGATTGATGACAACGCTGCGGGCGGATAGAAATAGCAATTAAGATATTTTTCAAAGAATTACCTCACACAGAGAACTGGCTACTTGTATCACAAGGTTCTTAATATTCGGATATGCTTGCTTGCTTGCGTTCGCTGGCTGTGAACTCCAGCGTGAAGTCCTGTATGTTGGATGAAGACATCCTGTTGTCCAACATCAGTGTGATGTCATACCGGACTGAGGATTGCGTGAGTATCCATTGTCCCATGTCTGGTTTATTGGTGTGCAGACTGGTGGTTCCTCGCCGTGCAGGCAGATACTCTCCGACTTCGACCAGTACCGTGCGGTAGATTTTCTCAGTATGATGCAAGTCCTCGAAATGCCGCCCCTTACATGTGTTTTTATTCTTCAAAAATACCGTCCTCTTTGGAAGCCCCCTTACGGTGCCGACTGATGCGGCCTCCTCTCTGTATCATAGCACGGCACTGCCCTGGTCAATGGAGAGAGAGAGAGAGAGAGAGAGAGAGAGAGAGAGAGAGAGAGAGAGAGAGAGAGAGAGAGAGAGAGAGAGAACAGCTGTAGGAACTCCGACACGGAGCAAACACGACAGGGAGCTTCTGATCTTCAGAAGAGTATCCATTTCTTCAAGTGTTTCGGCCCTTTAATCCCTTGACACTCTCTTGGGGCGGGCCCGCCTGAGTCATGATTCCGGGCGTCTGTCCCCAGCCGTGGAGACGTTCTTTCGGTCATTTAGTTTTCCCCGATGTTACGCTTGTCCCTATTCTGTTACCTTGTCCATTCTCAAGCCCTCCCTCCCTCGGTGGGGAGAGCCCGTGCAGTCTGTGCCTGCCCCTTGACACATGTGGTAGTGGGATGCTAACTTCATCCCCCGCCACGGCCTCTGCCGCCTCCACTTATCTCCGTTGCCGTGTGCCTTCCTCGTGCCCCGTTCACGGCACCACATCCTTTTAGGAATTTGGATTATTCCTTTCTACTCGGACTCACCTCTTGGTCTGTCTGGAACTGACTGGACCACGTAGTATGCATATCTCGTGATAATGTGAGGTGGGGGTTATTATGGCAGCTATGCTAAATGCGTTAGGACTGGGTGCGATCTACGGTCGATTACCGCTATATTGTGGAGGCTGGACGTCGCCCGACATTTGCGTGATTGAATACACTGGGACTCGCCACCACGTTCGAAGGAAGGGCTAGAGAACTGACACGAGACGTCTGTAAAGTTCGTGGCTTTGATTGTGAAATTGAGGTACTGCAGTCACCGCTTCTAACCATACTAGTGCCGAGACTCATTCCAATTTAGGTTGCGGCAGTTCCACAGCCAGCACGAGGCCTTTTCGGCAGCCTCAGACAGTTGTTTTTGGGCCCGGGCCCTTGCACGTCCTTTGATGCCCATTCGCTTCAGCACATCGAACACGGAGTAGGAGACAAGACCTCGCGCTCCAGCCTCGACGACGTACAGCCTGACGGTGTAACCCTCCCTCCTGAGACTCGCGACCATATCATAGTACTTCTCTGTCTTGTACAGGTGTTGCTCCTCAATATTCGACTCGTACGGGACAGTCAGCTCAATCAGCGTTGGCTGCTTGACTGACGAGGAGCTAAGCACAATGTCAGGCCGCAAGTCAAACTTTCTGATCACGTCAGGGTAATCGCCACGGTCCTTTAGGTCTACGGTCAGTTGCCAGTCCCTCGCACCGTTGAAGAAACTTTATTCTCAAAGGGTTAAACATTGGGCACGCAGGCCCGTCTGACATTCTGCCCTTCTTCTCCGAAGAACCCTGAAAGAGTCTTATCCAGTTAGCTCGTTCCTTGAGTCAAGGGGCACCCAAGGAGACGACCTAGGTCCGTGGAACTCCTGTCTTGTTGGCAATCCCAGAACTGTCTGGCTACAGCCGTAACTGTCAAAGAGCAGGTCACAAAATAGTGTTCATTAGTTGTGTCAACATGCAGCTGGTGCACAGCAGTAATAACCATCCCATCCGTCAAGCCGTGCAAACGTCAACACATCGGATTGACATAGTTCTAACAGCAGCAACAGCAACTCTAACAAGTTAAGCAAGAAAGCAATGATTCCTCTATGAGTTGATCAGGAGGTGAGCGTAGTCTCGGGGTTTAACGCGCTTGTATTTCAATTTCCGGTTCGTTGACGGCCGGGTAGTAGGTTCCGTTCCCTACACAGAACAGGTGAACTTCAACGATGACTTCTTGCTTAGGAAACAGTGGCAAACTACTGAATCAACTTGGGATTGGTTCCAAAATCCTGCAAAGGCCACGCAACATCTGATGCTGTTATCAGAGATCTTAAACATTGTCCGTTAAAATAACGGTACGCCACATCTTGCCTCGGATACTTCAAAGTATGGCCAGTGTTTGTTACCAAAGGTGTTGTTTCCTGATCACAAAGGACGGTAGGTAACTAGCTGATACTGCAGTCTGAATGGTGAGTGGCACCTTGCCGTCTTTACAGACGAAAGTATGGGGATTGGAATTAGGACAGAATTCCATCGCACAGTCTGAATAAAACCACGAGATATAACAGTAAACGTAGAGAACGAACGAACCAACTTGATTTTCAAAGGGTTAAGAATTGGGCACGCAGGCCCGTCTAACATTCTGCCCTTCTATCACTCTCTTTCATACATTATTTCATTCACACATCATTCAAGGCTAAAAAAGAACAGTAACAATATAAAAGATATGCATTATAAAGGCATGGGCAAAATGCGAACATCAAAACTACACGACACAGTAACATTAGATAATGGTCTGACACTTGTTATTAGCCATGTGGAATATACTGGCCTACCAAAAGGGGACTGGCTGTTATACTAGGGTTTTGTTATTATTATTATTATCTCTATTATTAAGGGGGAAGGTAATCCGTATTGAGATAGTGTTCGAATAATTTGCGATTATATGAATAGGGATTGGTGATGTCTTTGATTTCTTGTTGAAGATGTCTTTGATTTCTTGTTGAAGATTGTTCCACAGCTGAGCTGCAGAGTACGTTAAGCTTGTTTTGTATAAGTCAATCCTAGGCTTCGGAATGTGTAATATATTTAAACGTTTACTGTGTCTAGCATTATATTTAAACAATGACCAAAGGTAATTTGGGGCATTCCGATGCAGGATTTTGTGAATTAGTTTAGCTTTATTGAAAAGCAGGCGTTTGCGGAATGGTAGTAACTGAAGGCGTTTATACAGGCTAGGATTGTCAGATAAATGATTGCTATAAATTATACTCATGGCCCGTTTCTGGAGTTACTTGTCTCCTACTCCGTGTTCAATGTGCTGAAGCGAATGGGCATCAAAGGACGTGCAAGGGCCCGGGCCCAAAAACAACTCTCTGAGGCTGCCGAAAAGGCCTCGTGCTGGCTGTGGAACTGCCGCAACCTAAATTGGAATGAGTCTCGGCACTAGTATGGTTAGAAGCGGTGACTGCAGTACCTCAATTTCACAATCAAAACCACGAACTTTACAGACGTCTCGTGTCAGTTCTCTAGCCCTTCCTTCGAACGTGGTGGCGAGTTCCAGTGTAGTCAATCACGCAAATGTCGGCCGACGTCCAGGCCAAACTGCCAAGACACAGCCATCGAGCTGACAATAGCCACCATAGGTGTAGCAAGCAGCCAGTGGGAAGTGACAGAGGACACGGACACAGACCACCTACCCATAATAATCAACACCAGAACAAAGCCCCAGCTAAGCGCCAACAACAACAGGCCAACCTTTCACTTCAAGAAAGCAAAATGGGAGCAGTTCAGAGAAGAGCTGACCAACACAGACCTGGAATAGCAGGAACGGGAAGACATTGACAAATATACAGAGAGACTGACCAAAAACATACTGAGGACAGCTACCAAACATATCCCTAACAAAAATATGCCAGAGTACCTAAGATCGGGTAAGAAAGAGTCCCAGACACCCCAAAAAAGATGCACAACCCAGTGGGCTGGTGGAACGACATGTGGACAGCGGCACAACAAAATAGGAAAAGAGCGCTGCAGAAATACCAAAAGGCAAGGACAGAAGAGAACTTTGAAGAAGTCAAATTCAGAAACGAAGCAAACAGAGCAGTAAAACATGCAAAAGAGAAGGAGTGGAAAAGATTCTATCAAACACTCAGTCCAGACACACCAACCAGTAAGGTGTGGAAACAAATAAAAGCTATTCAAGGAAATAAAAAGTCCAGCAAAATCACAACTATCGAAAGCAAGAAACTAGCAGTAACAGACCAGGATAAAGCCAAAGTGTTTGGAGATTATTTCCACGAAGTCTGCTCTAACAAAAGACTAGGAAGCAACGAAAGACAAAGAAGGGAGGAAATGACATAAGAGCTAAAAGACGCAGCAGACGAAAACTTCGAAGAACACTTTATGGATGCAGACATCACAACAGATGAGGTGATGACAGCACTAAACGGAAAATTCGACACCGCGGCTGGGGCGGACATACTAAATTATACCATCCTCAAAAATCTCTCGAATAACACCATAAAAACGATTACAAAGCTGTTTAATGTAATATAGCAGACGGGAAAGATCCCCAGGCAGTGGAAAACAGCCACGGTGATCCCAGTCAAGAAACTAGGGAAAGAGCCAACAAGGGTAGAATCATACCGCCCTATCTCACTGATATCGCACCCGGGCAAAGTTATGGAGACAGCGATAAATAAAAGAATAACATTCTATCTGGAGAAGAATGAACTGTACAGCCATACACAATCCGGGTTTAGAGCCAACAGGTGCACGATGGATCAGATCATCAAATTGGAAAACCACGTAAAGAAAGGATTCAAGAGAGGTGAAAAGACGTTGGCTGTATTCCTGGACCTAGCCCAGGCGTACGATCAATGCTGGAGTGAAGCCTCACTAATCAAGCTGAAGAAAGTAGGCATAACTGGTAGAACCCACAAATACATAGAAAACTTCCTCAAAGATAGAAGCTTCTCAGTGAGGATAGGGAATGAGGTATCCGACACATATGTGCAGGAGAACGGCATTCCCCAGGTCTCGGTCATCTCACCAACAATCTTTTCAATACTGGTGAACGACCTGACAGATGAGATTCAAGACCAGAAAACAGGACTATCTCAATTCGCGGACGACTGCGCCATATGGAGGAGCGGCAAGGCGGCAAAGGCTACAAGAGGACCCCTCCAAAAGCAAATAAACAAGCTAACAGCATATATGGAAAAATGGGGTTTCAAAATCAATACTAATAGAACGGTCAGCATGGTATTTAGCAGCAAGAAGAAGATAAATCATAACAAGGACTGGAAAATAGAGATAAAAGGGGAAACCATTAAGAAAACAAAGAGCACAGTCTTCCTAGGAATGACCCTGGACGAGCAGATGAACTGGTCAAAACATATAAGCCAGACGGTAGAAAAATGCAAGAAAGCAAGCAACCTACTGCGGGTGATAAAAGGTAACGGTTGGGGTGCCCACACCCAACAATGCTGATGTTCTATAAAGCATTTATCAGGGGCAAGCTAGAATACGGCAGCATTGTGTACGATTCAGCATCAGAAGCCAACAAGAGGAAGCTAGACACCATACAGACTCAAGCGCTAAACATCATCTTGGGTGCTGGAAAAGGTACATCCAGAGAAGCCATGGAGGTAGCACTGGGTGTACTTCCACTGAGTCTGAGGCGTAAACAGCTGACGTATAACTACTGGCTAAAGGCTGCTCAAGACAAAAACCACCCTGGATACCAAACGTTCAGCGACAACAACAGCAAAAGGGGGGGCATCCCAATAGTAAAACTGCAAAGACCGGCAGGATGGGAAGCAGCAGAGAAGATGAAGGAAGAAACTGAGCTAGCAGAGACCCTGAAACAGACAAGACGGTTCAAGCCAACAATCCCACCATGGGAACTAACAGTCCCATTCACTGACTGTAGTCTAGTAAAGTCCATCACCAAGGACACGGAGGACACAGATGCAAGAGACACGGCCGAGGTATACATGCAAGAATTCAGTAAGGACAACCTCATAATATACACAGACGGGTCCAAAAACGAACAGGGAGAGGTAGGAGCAGGGGTAGTGGTCCAAGACTGGAAGCTAAAGAGACAGTTCAAGCTAACAGACCTGACAGCAGTATGCATAGCCGAACTGGTTGCCATAATGAAAGGTCTAGAGATCGCAGCCGAAAATCCACCACTGAGACTGTGTATATTAACAGACTCCCTGTCATCAGTACAAACGCTCGGGAACTTCAATAGAGGCAACAGACCTGACATAAAAGAGGAGATACTAGCGACAGCCACTAACCTCAGGTACATGGGTTGCCAAGTCACCATCGGATGGATACCAGCTACACAGGGGTATCCCGGGAAACGAACAGGCAGACAGAGCGGCGAAACGGGGAATAACCAGCACTAATCAAATCTGCACAGGCCTAGGTAAAGTAGAAGGGAAGAATATAGTCAAAAACTACATTCTCAAGGAATGGAGGCAACAGTGGCGAGACAGCGATAAAGGCCGTCATGCCTTCCAAGTATTGGGTGAACCCAGATTCAAGCCACAAGTCAAGACCAACATGAAAGCACCGGCAAACAGACAGCTGTGGAGAATCAGATTAGGCAATTGGAAAGACACAAGAGAAAACCCAAACTGCAGAGTATGCCGAGAAAACAACAGCATCGAACACTACTTACTAGTATGTGACAAGTACAATAGAGAGCGAAGGGACCTGAGAGATCACTTCGTCAAAACTGGGATCCCAATGACAATGACGGAGTGCCTGCACATAAACAGCAACCCGGAAACACAGCGACTGGTCAGACAGTTCCTATGCAGAACAGGGAAGACCGTATAACCTCCCTACACTGTACATATGTATATGTGTGTTTGTCTGTATTTGTGCATGTTTATATATGTTGTTTTAAAATTTTAAAAATGGCGGGGTGAAGGGCAGGAAGGCGGGTTGTCTTGTTGCCACACCACACCCACACGCGATGAAGAAAACCGCCAAAACTCACAAGCGTAAAGGAGTTTGTAACGCTGACCGGGGGGACAACTTGAGACTTGCAATTAAATGCTCTGCCCTTGCCTACATCAAGTCCTTATGAGGACTGGACATGACCGGGACTAGCCCCGATGAGAATAACACAAGAAACGACAAGCAGTTAGCAGCGCTAGCAGAGAAAAGAAGCCAAAAAACGAGAGAATGCGGGCCCAGTAGGCCCAACCAAGGACCGGTCTTTACCAAGACCAGCACAAAACACATCTATCCGACAAACAGAGCGGAACCAATAAAACTAGTAGGAATTAGGACTAACAACCCACACAACTACGGCTCTCAACAATAACCACAGCTGATGAAGCAGGTTAGATGAGGCCGAATTTGGAATTTTTTTGGGAAAATTGGCATTGGCATTGGTTTCTGGAGTGAGTAAAATCGCTTGGTGTTTGAATTAGAACAACCGTCCCAGATTGTAGAGCAGTAGTCAAAGTGTGTCTGTATATGAGAAGTATAGAATATTTTCCTTGTGTCCTCATCAAGGAAGTTTTTAATTTTGTCGGGTTGGTAGACTTTTTTCGCTGTTTGTTTAATGAGCGCTTGAACGTGGGAATTAAAGGTTAGGTTTCTATCAATGATTAGGCCTAATGTTTTGTGCTCAATTACACTTTATACTGGCATGTTATCGATGTGAATTTGAAGTGATGTGTGTGAGCTAAGAGTTTGAAGTCTTTGTCTGGTTGTTAATAACATTGATTTTGTTTTAGTGAAGTTAATTTGCATACGGTTTGAATAGCTCCACCTAACTACATTATTTAATTCTTGTTGTAAAGACGACTCCAGTAAAATGCAGTTTTCAGCGTTTGTGTACACTGTACAGTCGTCTGCAAATAGATCGCAAGACGACAAAAGATGCAAAGGTAGATCGTTAATATATATGGAAAATAATAGAGGGCCAAGAATAGAGCCTTGCGGTACTCCAATATTGAAGGTAGTGATTTGAGACAGAGATTTATTATGTGATACTACTTGCTTTCTGTTTGAAAGAAAAGATGATATTAGAGTGACTACATTAGGGCCAATTTTCATTGTCTCAAGTTTTTTAAATTAAAATAATATGGTCTATCATATCATATGCTTTCTTGAAATCAATAAACACAGTTCCACATAGACTGTTGTTTATATTCTGGTGCCAATTTTCTATCATGTTTGTTAGGCCGCTGTGGCCAAAATATTTGGTCGAAATCCTGATTGGCTGTCAACAATAAGCTTGTTGCGAACTAAATACTGTAATGTTACTTTATGGATGTGTTTTTCTAGTGGCTTAGATAATAATGATAGTAAGGAAATGGGTTTGTTGTTGTTTGGGAGACCATTGTCCAATGAACCAGATTTAAGAAGAGGGTACACTTTAGCGATTTTGAGAGCTGATGGAAAGTGACCTTTGGTGAGACACTGATTATATACATAGGTTAGTGATATACAGATCACTGGCGCAGCACAACAGAGAATCCGGTTGCTGATTCCATCTAACCCAGATGAGGTTGTGTTTTTTTAGGTTAATGAGGTAAGTGAATACTTCAGTGATTGTCATTAGCTGTATGTCGGAAAGAATATCGCGGGAGCATCTATTCTCGCAAAACGATGACAATGAAGATAAGTTGCAATTAGAATTAGGTATTGAAGCCTTCAACTGGTCTATGTCAGTTTGAAAAAAATTACTGATTTGGTCGCATGTAATATGATTTGATGGTAAAGAAATTCGGAAGTTATACTTGTTTGTCAAGGTGTCAATTGCCTTCCATATATCCTTACTATTTGCTTTATCCATTACTAAGTTCTTAAAGTAATTTTTCTTTTCCCGTCGTATGGTATATTGAACTTTTTTTCTAAGAGTACGGTATGCACTGAGATCTCGCTATTTATGTGCTATATCTCTGTCTCTCATAATTTCAAGTATTTCCTGGGTGATCCAAGGTGGCTTGACGTGGTGTTTTACTCGAACTTCCTTGACTAGCACATGTCTATCAAAAACATCAATAAAGGTTTTCATCCAGAATTCCAGAGCATCATCCGGGTCGGGAAGCTGATAAACATTGTCTAGAGGTGAACTGAGCAAGTCCTGTAAAAATGCGTTTTGTGTTGAAAGTTTGTAACTTCTATATTTTACACTTATGTGTTTATGTTTAGGAGTTTTTAATTCCTTTTTTAGACCACGTGCAGCATATTGGGTAGTGATCGCTCATTGCACAATTGGGTACGGTGCATTCTATGATGTTGCCTGAGCAAGTTACATAAATGTGATCTATGACTGTTGAAGATGACTTTGTTACTCTAGTAGCTTGTTGTACTATTTGCTGGAAATGGTATGATGCAATTATATTTCCCCATATTATGTTGGATTTGTGGATGTCAATGTTAAAGTCTCCGAGTAGTATAATTTCCTTCCCGGAAGCGAAAAACACATCCATCATGGTAGTGAAGTTTTCGTACCAGACGTGTCCAGCACTGGGATTTCGATAGAGGTAGCCAATTATCAGGGGTGTGCGGTTTTGAAGTTTTAGCTCTAACAAATACATTCTATTTCGCAAGTTTCAAAGTCTAGCTACGGTTAGCATTAGTAAATTAGAAACATAGGTTACTATGCCTGTCTCTTGTTTCCTACAGGGATCCCTTATAAAACCTTTGTACCCGTTAATAGAGATGTCCTCATCTGAAATGTTATCATTAAGCCTACTTTCACTAAGGCCGAATAAATGAAAATTTTGATTAAGAATAGAAGATAACTCTGGTAGCTTGTTAAATAAACTGCAAATGTTTTCGTGTCCAAGGCGTATTCCTGACTTATTGAGCCAGTGTTGCCACTTCTTAGACATTTCATCCATGAAGAAAGTGTAAATTAGTCAAAGTTAAGCAAAAATACAAGATCATAAAAAAATCACAATTACATTAACTTACAAAATATCAGTAATACAAATCGATAAGTAAATGACAATATTATAACGGTATAACTAATTAGACCAACGAATATAATGCACACATGGAACAAAACGAAGAGGAATCGATAGGGCTCTGATGAATCTCAAAACAGAGGGATGAGATACTAGAACAAGTAACACATTTCTCCTGTTTTGGACATGTAATAACATATGATGGCAGATGTGTAGTAGAAATCAAAAAGAGAATAGGAATGGCCACAAATGCTTTCAACAGCATGATATCAGTATTAATATCTAGAGAGATTAACAATGCATTAAAAATGAGAATTGTCAAATGGCGCGGAATCCTGAACATTGAACAAGCAACTAGAAAGTTGAATAGAGGCCTTGGAAATGTTAATATACAGAAGAACATGTCGTATTTCATAAAAACAAAAACAAATTCAGAGGCTCTAGAAAAACTGGAAATGAAAAGAGAATTGATGAAATAAATAAAACAAGAGTAAATAAGTTAAATATTTCGGTCATGATTAAAGGCATAACACTCGTTTACAAACCATACAGGAGGGCAAGGTTGAGGACAGGCGAGTAAGAGGGAGACAACGATACAAGTTGGAAGATAGCATCAAGGGATGGACTAACAGCAGACAATCTTCTTTGTGGAGACGGCCTTTGATTGATTGATTGATTGAAAACCGAAGCTCTACGAATGGAAAGCTACACACTAATACATGCAAACATTTAGACCGAAGTCTTTAACAAGGGGACAGCAATAACAGAACAATAACAAACATATAACACATTAATGTGTGCCTTTTTAGAAGCAATCCAATCCATGAAAGTGGAAACCGAACAAGGAAGCAGCAATCTCTGTCATATTATAATTACTTAACATTCGGGTTATTATTTTGCAGATCTCTCTCTCTCTCTCTCTCTCTCTCTCTCTCTCTCTCTCTCTCTCTCTCTCTCTCTCTCTCTCTATCTCTCTCCCTCTCTCTCTATCTATCTCTCTCTCCCTCTCTCTCTCTCTCTCTCTCTCTCTCTCTCCCTCTCTCTCTCTCTCTCTCTCTACCGCCTTCTCTCTTTGCTCTCCCTATGACTCCCTCTGTCTCTATCTCTCTCTTTTTATCTCTCTCTGCCGCATTTTTTTTTATCTCCCCTGTCTCTCTCTATTGCCTCTTTCTATCTCTCGCTCTGCCCCCTCTCTCGCTCCGCCCCCTCTCTCGCTCTGCCCCCTCTCTCGTTGCCTCTCTTTCCTCCATTTGTCTCTCTCTTTCTGTCTCCCCCCCCTCTCTCTGTCTCACTGTCTCTTTCTATATATCTCTATCTTCCTCTCTTTCTGCCTCCTTCTCTTTTTGCCCTTCCTCTGTCTCACTCTCTCTTTATCTCTCTTTCTCCCCCTCTCTCTGTCTCATTCTATATCTCTGTCTCTCTGTCTCTTTCTATCTCTCCCTATCTTTCTCTGACTCTATCTATCTCTCTCTGTCTCTTTCTATCTATCGCTCTATCTCTCTAACTCTATCTCTCTAACTCTCTAACTCCCGTGTGTTGCCGGGGCCCATAAGGGAAGCAAAGAATAGCAACACTGTAGCCTACCACGCATGTCGTAAGAGGCGACTAAGGAGGCTTGATGGTTACGTCGCCCTGCTACTGAGTGAGTGCGTGAGTGCGTAACACTGTGAGCTGTGAGTTTCGTGTGAAATGCTTTTGAATCTGCCCGAGGTTTTTTGGAACGTGACTGCATGTTTGGAGCGATGGTAGATGGCTATGTCCTAGAGTTGACCGGTTTTTGCCTTATGCAGAAATGCGTGGCTGCTGGGCTTCTGGTTGACTGCCACTGCCATCGACAATGAACTGTATTTTCGTGGAGTGTGTAGGTGAACATCTAGGAAACATCCAGATAGGAAAATGACTGCCGATTCCATCAGAGATGAACTGGGTGTTCCGTTGGGGACTATTGTGTTGACATTCTGGCAGCGGCATTATGCACAGTGTATCTGTGCGGGCTGTTGTTTGTCGAGACTCCTGTCTTTTCCACTTTTCACATTGGGCAGTGGGGAGCGTTTTGTGCGATATTCACTGGCACAGGAACGGAGCATGATGGGGACAACCCGTTGCTATGAGGTTGGAACTACGACTAACTAACTAACTAACTAGCTCTATCTCTCTGTCTACTATCGCTCTGTCATTCTGTCTCTTACAAACTCTCGCTGTCTCTCTCTCTCTCTCTGTCTCTTTCTATCTATCTCCTTCTGTCTCTTTAAATCTCTCTCTGTTTCTGGCTCTCTCTGTCTATCGCTCTGTCTCCCTCTCTCTGCCTCTTTCTGTCTCTTTCTACCTATCTCTCTGTCTCTCTCTATCTCCATCTCTCTTTGGCTCTCTCTGTCCCCTCTGGGTGTCTCCCTCTCTCTCTAGCTCTCTGTGTCACCCTCTCTCTCTGTCTCTCTCTGTCTCTTTCTGACTCTTTCTCCCTATCTCTCTGTCCTGCTCTCTCTTTCTGTCTATCTGTCTCTGTCTAAATCTCTATATCTCTTTGTCTCATTTTATCTATCTCTATGTCTCTTTCTATCTATCCCTGTCTCCATCTCTCTGTCTCCCTTTTCCTCTGTCTCCCTCTCTCTATGTCCCCACCTCTCTGTGTCTTCTCTGTGTCTTCCTCTCTCTGTGTCTTCCTCTCTCTGTGTCTCCCTCTTTCTCTTTCTCTCTCTCTCTCCCTATCTCTGTCTCCTTCTCTCTCTGTTCCCCCCTCTCTCTATCTCCCTCTCTCAGTGTCTCCCGCTCACTGTGCCTCCCTCTATATCTCTCCCGCTTTCCCTGTCTCTTTCTCTCTCTGCCTCCCTCTCTGTCTCCTTCTCTCTATCTCCATATCTCTCCGACACCCTCTCTCTGTGTCTCTCTGGTTCACTCTCTCTCTGTGTCTCCGTCTCTCTCCGTCTCCCGCTCTGTCTGTCTATCTCTGTCTCCCTCTATGTGTGTCCATCTCTCTGTGTGTCTCTCTGTGTCTCCATCCCTCTGTCTCCATCTCTGTCTCTCTCTCTGTCTCTTTCTGTCTCCCTCTTTATCTGTCTCTCTTCATACCGACTATATGCCTCCATAAGTCACCTACTGGTATCATTTTTTCACTATCATTCTTCACTGTATGTGTGTGAGCGAGAGAGTGGGTGAGAGAGTGAATGAGAAAGAGTGTGAGTGGAAGAATTAGTATGAGACAGAAAGAGTGAGAAAGTATGCATGCGCGTGTGCCTGAGTGAGTGTAAAAGTGAGTGAGTGTGTGTGGACGTATGTGTGAGAGACTGAGTGAGAGAATGAGTGAATCTGAGAGAGTGGGTGTGTTGTGTGTCTGCCTGTTTGTGTGATAGAGTGAGAAAGTGAATGAGTGAGTGTGAATTAGAGAGTCAGTGAGTGAGTGAGTGAGTGAGTGAGTGAGTAAGAGAGCGTGAGTGAGTGAGAGAGAATTTGTGAGTATGCGTGTATGTGCGCGAGTGAGTTAGTGTGAGAGCGAGTGAGTGTGTAAGAGAGAGAGACAGTGGGTGAGTGAGAGAATGCATGAGGAAGTGAATGAGTGAGAGTGAGTCAGTGTGTGTGTGTGTGTGTGTGTGTGTGTGTTTGCTTGTCTGTGTGTGCAAATAAGAGAGTGATTTTGTGTGATTTAGAGGGTGAACGAGTGAGTTTGTGTGTGTGTGTGTGTGTGTGTGTGTGTGTGTGTGTGTGTGTGTGACAGAGAGAGAGAGAGAGAGAAAAAGAGAGAGAGAGTGTAAGAGGAGGGTGAGTGAGAGATTGAGTGAGAGGGAATATGTGAGTATGTATGTGTGTAAGTGATGGCGAATGTGAGAACGAGTGCGTATAAGCATGAGAGAGAGAAATAGTGAGTGGGAGAGAGGGAGAGAATGAGACAATGAGAGGGTTAGTGTGCCAGTGTGCGTGAAAGAAAATAATAGAGAGAGAGGGGAGAGAGAGAGAGAGAGAGAGAGAGAGAGAGAGAGAGAGAGAGAGAGAGAGAGAGAGAGAGAGAGAGAGAGAGAGAGAGAGAGAGAGAGATGAACGCAAGCATATCATTATGCCATTTTTTTTTCTGTATCCTCATCTTTCATATTAGCATTTTTACTGCCAATTGAATTTAACATGCACTGCTTATTTCATCATGTTTATGTCAATTCCAGGAATTTTCTTACTGGATTGGACCACTATTTTATTTTTACGTTACAGAAAGTATACCATACATTCATTACCATGTCCATATTTTCCATGTTTTCCCATTGTTTCCCAATTTTGAATGTTCTTGTGAGGATGCTCACGATAGTCGACAGTGTGTACGTGTGAAAAGTGTGGGAGTTTATTCATATTAGTTTTAGTGATTATGTGAGGCAGCATATATGTGTGTGGATGGATGGGTGTGTCTATGTGTGTCTATGTGTGTGTGTTTATATGTGTGGATGTATGTGTGTGTGCATGTCTGTATGTGTGTATGGGTGTATATGTGTGTGTACATGTGTGTATCTGTGTGTGCCTCTGTGTGTGTATGTCTGTACGTGTGTTAAGGTGTGCGTTCATGTGTTTTTATATGTGTTTATATGTATGTGCGTGTGTATATGTGTGTATGTGTGTGTGCTCGTATATGTATGTGTATATGTTTGTGTGTGTAAGTGTGCATGCATGCAGTGTATGCGAGGGAGTGTGTACTTGTGTTTTATGTGAGTACGTGTGCGTAAGTATGTGGATGTTTGAAGGTGTGTTTATGTGCGTGGGTATATGTGCGTATTTGCGTGTTTATGTTGTGTGTGGGCGTGTGTGTGTATGTACGTGTGTGTGAGAGAGAAGAGAAGAGAGAGAGAGAGAAGAGAGAGAGAGAGAGAGAGAGAGAGAGAGAGAGAGAGAGAGAGAGAGAGAGTTGAGCGCACGCATGTCATCTAACATGCTGCTCCATATTTTTTGTGTATTCTCATTTTCATATTATCACTTTGAATGCCACTTGATTTTAAAATGCATAAAATTAACACATGTAAATTACTGTAGAGTGAGTGGGAGAGTTAGTGAGTGTGGGTGAGAGAGAGAGAGAGAGAGAGAGAGAGAGAGAGAGAGAGAGAGAGAGAGAGAGAGAGAATGAGTGTGATAGTGTGTGTAGGTAAAAGAGAGAGAGAGAGAGAGAGAGAGAGAGAGAGAGAGAGAGAGAGAGAGAGAGAGAGAGAGAGAGAGAGAGAGTTGAGCGCACGCATGTCATGTAACATACTATTCCATATTTTTTTATGCATTCTCATGTTTCATATTACGAGGTATCATTTTGTACGCCACTTGATTGTCCTGTAACATGCCATTATATATTTTTTTCTCTGTATTCTCATCCTTCATATTATTATTTTGTATGCCACTTGATTTTATCATGTATAAAATAACATTACTGTGATGTGAGTGAGAGAGTTAGTGAGTGGGAGAGAGAGAGAGAGAGAGAGAGAGAGAGAGAGAGAGAGAGAGAGAGAGAGAGAGAGAGAGAGAGAGAGAGAGAGAGAGAGAGAGAGAGAGAGAGAGAGAGTTGAATTGCATCACTAATTTTTACGCTACACAATGTATATGTACAATTTTTTCTCCACTTCTTACAATTTTTGCGAGAATGCTCACGACAATCATCAGTGTCTCAACTGTGTGTAAAGTGTGGGAGTTTGTTCTTATTAGTTTCAGTGATCATGTATGTGTGTAGATGTGAGGATGTTTGTGTGGGTGTGTATGTGAGGGATGTGTGTGGGGGTGTGGGGAATGTATGTGTGGAGGGGTTGTATGTGGGGGATGTGTATGGGTTGATGAGTGATGTGTGGATGGGTGAAGGGATGTGTAGTCGGTAGGGGATGTATGTGTGTGAGAGGGATGTGTGTGTGTGTGGGGGGGGGATATTTGGGAGGATTATTGGAAGTATGTGGGTGTTGTTGGGTTGGGGGTGTGGGTAGGGAATGTGTATTTGGGTGGGTGAATGGGTGTGTAGGAGGTTGTGTGGGTTGGGGGATGGGTGTGTAATGGGTGTGGGGATGAATGTGGGGGTGTCTGTGAATGGGATATGTCTGTGTGGGTGGGAGTGTGTGAGTGTGGATGGGGAAAGTGTGAGTGGGTGGAGGATGTATGTGTGGGTGGTGAGGATGTTTGTAGGTGGGGGATGTGTGGGTGGGTGGGGAGATGTGTGAGTGGGTGAGAGATGTGTGGGCGGGGATGTGTATGAGGAATGCATGTGGGGGATGTGTGTGTGGGGGAATGTGTTTATGGGTGGAGTTTTGTGTGGGAGGGGAGATGTGTGAGAGGTGGGGGAGGTGTGGGATGTGCAGGTGGATGATGGATGTATGTGAGGATGGGGGATGTGTGTTTGGCTGGGTGGTTGGGGTGTGTGTGGGTGGGAGGGTAGATGAGAGATGCATGTGTTGATGGGCGGGTGGGTGATGTGTGGGTGTGAGTGGTTGATGGATGAGTACGTGAGTGGGTGGATGTGTGTGAGAGATGAGTGTATGGTTGGAGGATGTGTGTGTTTGTGGGAAGATGTGTGTGAGCGGCGGATGTGTGTGGGTGGGGTATATGTGGGTGGTGGGGTGTGTGTGGGTGGGAGGTGTGTGTTTTTTGGGTGTTTATGGGTGGGGGATATGTGTGGGCAGGTGGGGAGATGTGTTTGTGGGTGGGGATGTGTGTATAGGTGGGGGATGTGTAGTTGAGAGGTGTCGGATATTTGGTGGGTGAGCGGGTGTAGATTGGCTGATGCGTTTGTGTGGGTGGGTGGGGAAAATTGTGAGTGTGAGGGTGCGGGATGTATGTGTGGATAGGTGCGGGACGTGTGGGTTGACGGGGGTATGTGTGTGTGGTTTTGTCATGTGTGTTTTGCTGGGTGGTTTCGGGTGTGTGGGTGTGTGATAGAGAATATGTGGGTGGGTGTGTGCGTGGAGGTATGTGTGGATGGGTGGAGGTGTGGTAGGTGGGGGATGTGTGGGTGTCTGAGGGATGTGTGGGTGGCTGCGGGGTGTGAGGGTTGATAGGGGATGTGTCTCACAACATTGCAATATGCACTGTTTATGTTTACAACTTTCATTTGACAATGTCCCCCCCCCCCCCCCCCCCCCATGTGAATGTACCATGCGTAATGTGCATTGTTTATGCTTACAAAATCCATTTGACAATGTTTTTTTTCCCCTATGTAAATGTAACATGCACATTTGATGAATGAAAGATGAGTGATCGAAAGGGCCGAATGTAAGACGGGCCTGCGTGCCCAATTTGTTATCCTTTTAAAATAAAGTTTGTTCGTTCGTTCGATCGTTCTTTCTCTGTCTCCCCCTCTGTCTCTCCCTCTTTCTGTCTCTCTGTCTCTGTCTCTGTCTCTCTCTCTCTCTCTCTCTCTCTCTCTAACTCTCTCTCTCTCTCTCTCTCTCTCTCTCTCTCTCTCTCTCTCTCGCTCTGCCTCTTTCCATTTCTCCTTCTATCTATCTCTCATGTTGTTTGTCTATCTAGAATGATGATAACCATCCGGTGGGGCCGAAGGCATGGAGCCGCGAGTTCTAAGATGGCTGATAAGGCCTATTTTGTCTCGAAATGTTCTTTGACAATGTGGACAATGAATACTTGAAGTTTCTGGAGGTTTTCCTGCAGTGGTTTTTCTGTCCTGCCTTTTCTTCACAGCTCTTGCAGTCCTGGTTGCCTCACACGTGACTGCACCCTTGCGTAATGATGCACGCCACGAATTTCGGTCTCTGACTGCAGTCTCCCAGGTGTCATGATGAATTCCAAAAGCATTCAGTGAGATTTTCAGAATGTCTTTAAAGCGTTTCCTCTGGTCCCCTTGGGAGCGTTTACCACAATGCAACTCGCCGTAAAAAATTCGTTTAGGGAGCCTGTGATCTGGCATGCGAGTTAAGTGACCAGCCCAGCGAATCTGATTCTTCATTAGTAGAGTGTGGATACTGGGCATGGACGCTCTTTCTAGGACTTCAGTGTCTGGGATCTTGTCTTGCCATTTAATCTTCAGTAGCTTTCTAAGGCAGACTGTGTGGAAGTGGTTTAATTTCCTAGCGTGTCGCAGATAAACAGTCCAAGTTTCACAAGCATATAGCAGTGTGGATAATACAACTGCTTTGTAGACTTTTAGCTTTGTTTGCAGGCTTATTCTGTTTCTATCCCATACATCCTTGTACAGTCTGCGGAAGGCCGCGCTGGGCTTGGAGATTCTTGCATTCACTTCGTCATCAATTATGGCAGCTTGTGACACAGTGCTGCCAAGATAGGTGAATTTGTCCACAACACTTAGTCTATGATCATTAACTTTGATATTCGGCACAGTGGGATTACTCCCTGGAGCTGGCTGGTAAATAACTACCGTTTTCTCCAAGTTGATGTTGAGCCCAAAGTTGGCACAGGCATGTGAGAATGCCTGAAATATTGTGTTGCGTGTCTGCCTTTGAGTTGGCGTATAGAGCGCAGTCGTCAACAAATAGGAGCTCTCTGACGGTGTCGCTGTTAATTTTTGTGTTAGCTTTCAGCCTTCTGAGATTGAATAACTTTCTATCCATACGGTAGTTGATGTCTATTCCAATGTCGTTGTTCTCGAAGGCATTCGTCAACATAGCTGAAAACATGAAACTGAACAGTGTTGGTGCCAGGACACATCCTTGCTTCACCCCATTGGTGACAGGAAAGGGCATCAATCAATCAATCATGTGCCATGCCGGAAAGCGTGGGCGGTCATGATTCGCCATTTCACTCGATCACCAGAGTCGTGGATCAGCTCAGTGTTCCTGTCTCGTCCATGCCATGTGGCCAAGCCATCCAGGTATTTTCCTCTTGGTCTTCCTCTTGGTCTGTTCAGTTCGATCTTGCCAGCTGTCACCAAGTTCTCCAGTCCATTTCTTCTCATAACATGTCCAAAAAATCTACGTCTAATTTCTCTAATCAACTACGATTTTCATTTGTCTCTTGTAGTACTTGGTCATTGGTTTTTCTATCTGTCCATGGTATTCTTTGCATTTTCCTCAGAAACCACATTTCTGCAGCCATCAGATGTTTTTCTGCTTGACTGCACATTGTCCAAGTTTCACACCCATACAAAAGAACAGGCTCTATGTATCCCCTCAACACTCTTTTTCTCGTTTCAATTGACATCATTTTATTGGTCAGAATGTTTTTCATCTTGCTAAAGGCTACTTTCGCAATGGCGATTCTTGTTCTAATCTCTTCAAGGCATCTGCCATCAGATGTTATGACTGTTCCGAGATAATTGAACCGATTCACTTGTTGAAGAATATTCCCATTTACTTGTATATTACATTGTGGTACTTCGTTCTTCCTAGTGACGACCATAACCTGTGTCTTCCTACAATTTAATTCCAACCCCAGCTGCTCACTGTGTACAACCACAGCGTCTACTAATTGTTGCAGATCCTGTGCATTGTCTGCAATCAATACTGTATCATCTGCATATCTAATGTTATTTATGTTTCGTCCTCCAATGCTGATTCCATTTAGGTCTTCTACATTTCTGAAAATATTTTCACTGTATAGGGAAAAAAGATCTGGAGACATTACACATCCCTGCCTAACACCTCTCTTAATAGGTTGGTATTGTCCTACTTCATTATCAATCCTTATGGCAGCTTGTTGTTTCCAATATATGTTTTTTATAAGTCTAATGTCTTTCCCATCAATTTGTAGATCTGCAAGCATATCCACAATGTTGACATGTCTAACTCTATCAAAAGCCTTTGTGTAGTCAATAAAGCAAAGATGTATATCCTTGTTTACTTCTAAAGCACGTTCAATAACTGTTCGCAGCATATACACAGCATTTACTGTACCCTTTCCTTCTACAAAACCACATTGTTCTTCCCCTATTTCAGGTTGTATTTTCTTCCTCACTCTTTGCATGATAATTCGTAACAAAATCTTTGTGATGTGACTCATTATACTAATTGTTCTATGTTGATCACATTCTAAGGTTCCTGATTTCTTTGGGATTGCAATAAATACAGAATTACATAATTCAGAAGGTATATCTCCAGTATCATATAATGTGTTCAGCAGCCTAGTGACTTGCTCTAGACCAAATTCTTCTAAAGCTTTAATCATTTCTGTTGTGATGTTATCTGCACCGGGGGCCTTGCCAGCTTTCATATGCTTAAGAACATTTTGAACCTCCATCTTTAAAATTGCTGGTCCTTCATTATTAAATCTAATAGCATACTGTTCCTCTCTGTTATCATTATACAGGTCTTTCACATAATCTGTCCATACATGTAGAATCTGATCTTTTTCTATTATGATTTTGCCATCTTTAGTTTTTAGACAGCCTGTTGATGTACTTGTTCTTTTATTAGTAAGTTCCTGAATTCTTTTGTGCACTAATTTGGTATTTTGACTGTTGTGTTGTTTTTCAATTTCTAAGCACTTTTCCTCAAGCCATGATTCTTTTGCCTTCCTACATAATATTCTGACTTGTCTGTGAATTTCTTCATATTTGGCAGGATTATTTTTGTTGAGTCTTCTTGTTTCCATTAAGTGTAAAATTTCCTCAGTCATCCATTTCTTACGACCCACCTTCTTTAATTTTGGAATAGTTGTTTCTGCAGCCACATTGATTGAATTCTTTAACATTTCCCATTGATCATCCACATCCTGGAATAGGATCTCTAGATCAGACAATATTTCAAATCTGTTCTGTACTTCTATGTTGAATTTGTTTTGTATTTCCTTGTCATTACTCAATGTACACAAATCATATTTAGTGTTCCCTGTTGTATACTTGACTTTCTTCAACTTTATCCTCAATGTTCCTGTGAGTAATCTGTGGTCACTATAACAATCAGCACTGGGAACTGTTTTTGCTACTGTTAGCGCGTTTCTAAATCTTCTGCTAATGAGAATGTAGTCAATCTGGTTTCTAGTCCTGCTATCAGGACTCCTCCAGGTCCATAATCTTCTAGGGTGTTGCTTGAACCAGGTGTTTCCTACAATCATTTCCTGTTCTTTTGCCCACTCTACTAGTCTGTATCCTCTTTCATTTCTCTCTCCTAAACCATAGTTTCCTACTGTGTATCTATCCCCTTGATTTCCTACTTTTGCATTGAAGTCCCCTATTATGATGTTTATTTCTGAATTTTTACATTTCTTTAAGGCAGACTCTATGTCATTATAAAATTCCTCTACACTATCTTCACTGGACTCTCCTGTTGGGGCATATACTTGAATAACATTTATGTTAAAAGGTCTGCCACTCAATTTAACTAGTAGAACTCTGTCCGACACGGCCCAATATCCCTGAACAGACGTTGATGTTTTCCGGTCCAAAATTATTGCCACTCCCCTATGTCGATCCTCACCTCCAGAATAAATAATCTTAAAATCTTTATGTATCTTGATGCCTGCTCCTGTCCATCTCGTTTCGCACATACCTAATATATTAATTTTTTCTCTTTGAATTTCTTGTGTTATGTTCTCTAATTTTTCGTCGTTGTTTAACGTCCTAACGTTCCATGTTCCTAATTTTAATGTCTCTGTCCTTGTCTTGCGATGATCAGTCTTTAAGCGAATCATAATAAACTAGGCAATTTCAAAGAGGTAGTTTGCCGTTGCTTTCCTCTGTGGCAGTGACCATACTGGCCGGATGACCGCAATCATTGTCTCTCGAAAGAGAGAAAGCTTGCCGTCGCGAAACTCGAGACCATAACCAACAAATATCTGTCGGCTGCCCTCATAATTTCATCCACCACCTGCCTTCCGTGGCTTCTTTTGAACACTTCCAATTAACGAAAACGAAATAACATCACATAATCCAAAGGAAAAACACTATCCACACGAATTCCACGGGAATTTCCAAAGGGAATCCACAGAAAAACACTGAACAGCGTCTCCCCCCAGAACAACGAGTCATCGCGTCGCCATTACACCGGAAGAAAGGGCATACCGTCATGAAATAGCCGCACTATATATATATATATATATATATATATATATATATATATATATATATATATATATATATATATATATATATATATATATATATAAACGGTAACTTCTGTTTCATAAAGTAATGGCAAACTACTGAACGTCAAAGTGCCCCAGTGTCCCCCTCTTCTCCACACCCCCCCCCCCCCACCCCCCCCCCCCCCCCCAAAAAAAAAAAAACATCAACCCAGAATTGAATTCGGCTTTCTGCATAGGACATGCAACATTGAATTGAAACAAGAGTTGAGCTTAGGCCCTTGAAAAGTTAAGTCGTGCTAACAGGTTGACTGTCGTGTGTGTGTGTGTGTGCGTGTGTGTGTGCGCGCGCGTGTGTGTGTGAGAGAGAGAGAGATAGAGAGGGAGAGAGAGGGAGAGAGAGAGAGAGAGAGAGAGCACTCGCAACTGCGTCTGCGTGCCAGTCTATATACCGTATATAATCACGTATCCGTTCTCCCTAGTGCGCTGCACATTCTCAAACATTTCTCGGCTTTCGTGTCATATTTTAAAGGCCTGTTGTAAGCTGGAAAGATGATGACTATGTTTCCGAAGTTTGTAGTCAATCAGCTGCAGGCATGTATGGTTGCGTGTCTACTACAATCGTCTTAATAAACGCCACGTCTTCGCCAAGATGAAGTATGTCTCATAGCACCGACTCTGGTCGTTTCTGTGGCTTGAACGCTACCCCCGCCACAACTGGCGAGTCAGGCAGACAATAGGCCCTAACGACGTGTGATTTGTGGTTTAACTCTACAGTTTAGTTAGGCATCTGTAGTCCTATCTGCGCTTCAGGGCAGGTGTACAAACCTACAGACAGCTGATAGACAAACATGGATATAGCTATATTGGTTGAGGGACAGGATGTGTTAGGCGAATGGATGGATGACAAAGAGACGGACGGCAGAAAGAAAGAGAGACTGATACTATTCAAGACAGACAAAGCTATAGATAGGCAGAAGGCAGGCAGGCAGACAGACAGAAAAAAAAAAAAAAACCCCACAACAATTGACAAACAGACCAACAAACACACATAGAGAAAACCAACAAACCAACAGACAGATCGACAGACCAACAAACAGACAGACAGACATACCAACAAATAGACAGACTGACAGACAACAAAAAGCCAGACTGATAGACAACAAACAGACAGACTGATAGATAAAAATAGATTGACAGACCAATAAACAGACAGACTAACTGTCCAATAAAGAGACAGACTAACAGAACAACAAACAGACAGACTGACAGACCAACAAACAGACAGACTGACAGATCAACAAACAGACAAATTGACAGACCAAAAAACAGACAGATCTACAGACCAACAAACAGACATATTCACATACCAACAAACATACAGAGAGAGAGAGACACACCAACAAACAGATAGAGAGACAGACCAACAAACAGACAGAGAGAGACAGACCAACAAACAGACAGAGACAGACCAACAAACAGACAGAGAGAGACATACCAACAAACAGACAGAGAGACAGACCAACAAACAGACAGAGAGAGACAAACCAACAAACAGACAGACAGACCAACGAATAAACAGACAGACATACCAACAGACAGACCAACAAACAGACTGTCAGACCAACACACAGACAGACAGACCAACAAACAGACAGAGAGAGAGACAGACCAACAAACAGACAGACAGACCAACAAACAGACAGAGAGAGACAGACCGACAAACAGACAGACAAACAGACAGACCAACAGACAGACCAACAAACAAACAGACAGACCAACAGACAGACCAACAAACAGACTGACAGCCAACAATAAGACAGACAAACCAACAAACAGACTGTCAAACAACAAACAGACATACTGATAGACCAACAAACGGACAGACTGATAGACCAACAAACAGACCTACTGACAGACCAACAAACGGACAGGCTGACAGACTAACAAACAGAAGGATTGAGAGACCAACAAACAGACAATCTTACAGACCAACAAGCAGACAGACTAACAGACGAATTGCCTGCTTGATTGACAAATTGCTTGACCGGCTGATTTGAAGTATTGCTTGTCGAAGTCGGATTTACCGAGCCACACACTGACCGAAACTGTGCAACGCAACTCACTAAATGATTTTGATATTAATAGATGAGTCGGTGCATCCATAGTTGGATGTTGATGATTGATTGGTAGGGGATATGTCAGAATAGGGGTCTATGGTGCTTGGATAGATGGATGTGGCACGAATACTTGAAGAGAAATAGAGGGAAAATGTATAATAGAGAAAGTGTGAAGAATAGAGAGACACATGAGAAGATAGAAGGAAAAGAGAGAGTGAGTGTGTGTGAGAGAGAGAGAGCATGTAAGATAGAGATATATAAAGAGAAGAAATATATATATATATATATATAATATATATATATATATATATATATATATATATATATATATATATAGAGAGAGAGAGAGAGAGAGAGAGACCGAGAGGAAGAGAGATAAGACAGAGAGCGCGATTTTGTGTATGTGTGTCAGAGAGAGGGAGGAATATATAGAGATAAGATAAATACAGAAAGTTAGAAGGGGAAGAACGAGAACAGAGAAAGCCATAGTGATTCAGATTAGAGAGAGATAAACCGAGAGACAGTCAGAGAGAGAGAGAGAGAGAGAGAGAGAGAGAGAGAGAGAGAGAGAGAGGAGACACACACACAGAGGGTAGACAGAGAAAGAGGGAGGCACAGAGAGAGAGAGGAGATAGAGACAGAGTAGGAGACAGAGAGAGAGAACGAGAAAGAGAGAGAGGGGGGTACAAAGAGAGAAAGGAAGGCACAAAAAGAGGAAGAAACACAGAGAGAGAGAGCGAGAGAGAGAGAGAGAGAGAGAAAGAGAGAGGGAGCACAGAAGAAGACACAGAGACAGAGGGTATATAGAGCGAGGAAGGTACAGAGAGAAAGAGAGAGCGGGAGAGAGATTTCATCTGACGATTGGATATGATTAAAACTTTGAGTGACTTCAAGCTCGGGTATTCATCCTTCAAGAGCTCTCAGCGGCCATCCCATTCTTCTTGCTCGGATATTAGTTCCAGATGCCCTTAGACACCCATGTTGTTCACCGCCCATGAATCCACTTGGAGCCACCGCTCTGCCCTGTTTGTTGTGTGGCTACACATGTAACCACAGATATGGTTGCAATAATGTATGGCAGGAAGTGAACTGTCTGTCTGTCTGTCTGTCTGTCTGTCTGTCTGTCTGTCTGTCTTTCTGTCTGTCTGTCTGTTTTCCTTGACAAACTGATTTTCTTGGCAATGGTGCCAATAAGCATTTTCTGCTGTGGTGTCACTGCTGATGTGTTGTTACAATGCATCATCAGTGACAACAACGCTCCCGTGAGAACACATCATCAGTGACAGCACATCATGAGTAACAACACATCATCAGTGAAAACACATCATCAGTGAAAACACTTCATCAGTCAAACAACATATCTTCCCAGACAACACATCTTCCCAGACAACACATCTTCCCAGACAACACATCTACCCAGACAACACATCTACCCAGACAACACAGATACCCAGACAACACATCTACCCAGACAACACATCTACCCAGACAACACATCTACCCAGACAACACATCTACCCAGACAACACATCTTCCCAGACAACACATCTACCCAGACAACACATCTACCCAGACAACACATCTACCCAGACAACACATCTACCCAGACAACACATCTACCCAGACAACACATCTACCCAGACAACACAGATACCCAGACAACACATCTACCCAGACAACACATCTACCCAGACAACACATCTACCCAGACAACACAGATACTCAGACAACACATCTACCCAGACAACACATCTTCACAGACAACACATCTTCCCAGACAATACATCTACCCAGACAACACATCTACCCAGACAACACATCTACCCAGACAACACATCTACCCAGACAACACATCTACCCAGACAACACATCTTCCCAGACAACACATCTTCCCAGACAACACATCTTCCCAGACAACACAGATACCTAGACAACACAGATACCCAGACAACACATCTACCCAGACAACACAGATACCCAGACAACACATCTACCCAGACAACACATCTACCCAGACAACACATCTTCCCAGACAACACATCTACCCAGACAACACATCTTCCCAGACAACACAGATACCCAGACAACACATCTACCCAGACAACACATCTTCCCAGACAACACATCTACCCAGACAACACATCTTCCCAGACAACACATCTTCCCAGACAACACATCTACCCAGACAACACATCTACCCAGACAACACATCTTCCCAGACAACACATCTTCCCAGACAACACATCTTCCCAGACAACACATCTACCCAGACAACACATCTACCCAGACAACACATCTACCCAGACAACACATCTGCCCAGACAACACATCTACCCAGACAACACAGATACCCAGACAACACATGCAAGGTGCCCGACTTAATTAAATATGTATATATCAATCAACATAGCGGGGGATGCAATCAGTAATACTGTCGTAAGTAAAGAATGACGTAGTAGTTATTTGTTCTTCTTTACTACTTTAGTATCGTCCCTGGAGTTATGGGAATCAACACCCACATTTATTTTAATTCAATATCACTATCCTGGAGATATCCAGCAGACTCCGTCCACAACACTCCCTTAATCTGAAGACATCTTCTTCTCACTCTTACTCACCCCTGGATCTTGCCCCTCTCATTCTTCCCCAACATAACATACTTGACAACTCTAGCTTCAACAAATAAAAACAAGAAATTTATTAAAGCAAAGAGTATATGTAGGAGAAGTGTGTGTGTGTGTGTGTGTGTGTGTGTGTGTGTGTGTGTGTGTGTGTGTGTATTGTGTAGACTGTGTGACGTATATTCTAAAGTGTATATAGACTCAGATCAGTGTTCAGGAGTATAGTCATTCTCATCACTGTGCTGAGAACACACCAGCACCATGTATTCCAGACAAACAACCTCACCGAGGTGATACTTCTCCGGTCACGTGAAGAGTTTCTCCGCTATCTCTCAAGGCATCCAGATGTTTGGACTTCTATGACAAACACTGTCTAATGAGAGTCTTCAATCTAATTCACACTATGAATTTCCTCTGTTATTAACTGTTTGTTACTCAGAGAATTCTAACACTATTGTCACTGTTACTTGGGAAATCTTAATTGATCTAGTGTCACTGGTTGTAAAGATTCCCCATATTAACACCACAATCTGAATGTTCCAGGTATTTCTATAACTGTATGTAAATGTTCCTGGTATCAGTGTTGTATATATATATATTGTTCTGACTGGTCAGTGATACAACTATCACTTGCTAAACATAAGTATCATCAGCATGTCCTGCTCAGCAGAAGCCAGGTTCCCGCAGACCAACTTGGGTATAAGCCTAATGTAGAGGCCTCTCAGCAACTTCTGTCTTCAAATCCTGAGCCATCATCTTCTAACTGTGTTCTAGCTTCACTGTTGAATATCATAGCACACCTACGTGGAACCTGTTGAGTAGAGAATACCATGGTGAGAGCAACTCAATCCTGGCCAGAATTAGGTGAGTGTAGGCCAATAGCAGCACTCAGATCTACAACAGAGATCCGATCTCTGTCATACGGCCAAATAACCCATCACATGGTCTGAGGCATGGCAACACCAGGAAAGAATAAAGGAACGGGTAGAAACCTAGCAGATGCCCTACTGGAAGATCTTACCATTTCACATTCCCCTCCACCCTCCCAACCATCCTCAATCTCTCTAATTATTATCCCACTACATTGTCCTCAACTCCCTGAGTAAAATGATATATCACGCAAGCTAGTTAAAGCCACACAATAGGATACTAGTGCCGACGCCCCTATGATACTTTCTAATACCGCACTTATAGAACATTCTATCACCACACATATAATACACTATATCACCACACCTATAATACATTATATCACCGCACCGTACTGTACCCTATTCCTAATCATACTCTAAGTTAGATATGATTAATAGCCTACTTTATGCCTATTCCGGTTGCTGATCGAAACTATGCAATCACAGACTGGATCTATGTCCGCCGATAAATATCAACAATTTGACACTATAGTTTCTTTCATTGAACACAACTCGGAAACTGCACCGATCCTTTAAACTTCAGAAATCTTGGTCGACTAACTCCACTTGTTTACCGCAACGGGTTTTATATTGGGCTTGAGTGACGTCACCAAATTGTCTAGACGCAGATCAGTCCAGAGTCTGGTTTTCTCCTCTTGTTTTAGACTAACTGGAGTCAATCCGCCGTCAAGTTTGCTTTCATCTATGGAAATTCTTTGTCTCGTACAACAATAGATCTGTCTGTCTGTGAACCAGATAATTCCCCACATCACAGAATTCTCTCCGCCGGTTGTCCAGACATTCCGTCTACACTTCAAAGGCTAACTACCGCCTTGGCAGACATCTGGCGTTATTATTCGTTTCTCGAACAACCCACATCATAAAGAATCGCCGACTGTGTGTAGACATTTTGACGCGACCTATTTTGTTCCTGTCTATACAACATCAAAGGGTTGCCTGTTTTTGCAGACGAATGTCGGGTCTTGTTTGTCATCGATCGAAACTATCAAGTTTATTTTTCGCGACAAATACACAGGCTGCTTTTACATTACAAGACGTTTCCTCTTACCATTTTAGACTGGGTGTACAATACATACACGTGTATTACTACCCGTCATATGTGTTAGTTTTTGTGGTTAGTGATTCAGCCATTTGTAATCATATAATTACAGTAACAATTCGATTAACCGTCACTCACTTAACCACAAGGTTCTGTTTTCCATCATCGTCTTTTGAAAGATGCATGTGTATGAAAGCTGTTATTTGTGTATTTATTTTATATATTTTTATCTAAGGCGTGCTTACATCTGATGATTCCATGATTGTCAAAGAATTTTGGAATACAAACAACTTAAAGGGCGCTATTTTTAATGTCGCCACTGCCTGGGCTGACCTTAGTGTCTAACCTAAAGAATGGGTGGAATAAACACTTGCCTGAACCTATTGACGAAACTGAAGGAACTGAGACTGTTAGTGTTGACGAAATTGTGCAACTGTGCAACAATTTAGAACTAAACAGTGAAAACTTTACGCCGGAAGTAACAGATTGGTTGGAATGTGACAAAATGGATGGAGGCTTTGAAATTTTGAACGATGATAAATTTGTATCTAGTGTGACTACCTCTGAAGAAGAAAAACTGATGACGATGAAGGAACAGTTGTTACTTCACCAAAACTATACAACTAGCCACCCAGAAGCAGAAACAATGTTATCAAAGAGTATCGACTGGTTTGAAATGCAAGACGAGGAAAACGCAAAACAGATCCCACTTCTGCGTAAGATAAGGAACATCGCCGCAGAGAAAGCTCTAGCCACAAAGAAACGGAAGGAAATGACATATTATTTTAATGGAACGTAGGTTTATAGTAGTACAATACATATCTGTACATTACTACTCTTATATTAAAGTTTATGCTGATAGTTTTGTAAAATTAAAAACTGTATGTATGTGGTATTCACTTGTAACGGGTGTTAGTTTTATTTTCGCCCCAAGCGGGCAGTGAAATCACGTTACTATACACATATATTAATATATTTATGTTATCCGTCTGTTCGGTTATCCATCACAGTCCTGGTCTGGACGGTGACGGTTAATGAAAGTTCTACTGTACTTCTAAACGAGGTTTGTAACACCTCCCTGAACTTGCTCGACATGTACACAGAACAAGAGAACCCGTCAACAACAATGACATCTGTAATTCCATTCTTCTTAACGAATATACGAGAATATGCCCAGCCGTTGCTGTTATCCTGCCACCCTCTTCGTGTCCTCCCTATGTTATTCATCTCTATCACCAATTCTCTTCTGCATATGCTATTAGCTCTCCCTCTATTGCGTGTGGCCTGTGTGTTCCAGAAAAAGAACTTTCTGGTAACACTTTGATCAGTTTTTCTCAACGTGTGTTCTTTACAACGACAGCGTCTTTTCTTCTACCTCTTGATTGGCTAGAACAGTGGTTCTCAACCTTGTATGGCCCGTGCCCCCCTTCACCATATTTTCAGAACGTCACCCCCCTCCCCTTTTAATATTTCCTCCATATAAATCCCCCCACCCCTACACAGTATACGTAATAATTGAAGCTAAATTTAATAGCACATACTAAAACAAGTCTAGACGTCTACATAAAACGTGATTTGCGGGTCTACGTAGTTATAAAATGAATTTCAGAAGGGTGAGACGTACAGCGCCGTAAAGTATGAAGACAAAAACTATATCAAGTAATCGGTTCTTGAATTAACGCGATCTTGAAATGATCTTAATTCCCCCCCCCCCCCCCCCCCCATTCCCAGGAAACCCTAAAATCCCCCCCCCCCCCCCCGGATTCCACCGGTTGAGAACCACTGGGCTAGAATCTGCTTAGTTATCTTCATACGTTCCGCATTAGTACTTCTGTCAATGTATTTTAGTCCTTCTATTTTGCAGTTCTAATCATCATGTAGTAAATGATTATATTTTATTAGTAATTGTTTTATTCATTCCCTATGTATCTGACTCATACAGGAATATTGATTTGACGTTACAGGTTAGTATTATTTATGTGGTACTTAAAGTTTAATACTATAAAGAGGGTTCTTACAATTTAGTATTATAAACGTGGTACTGGTTTTTATTTCTTTGAACGTTCACACAGTTCCTTTCACTCGGAAGCTCTTCTGGCTTTTTTATATGCTTGTTTTAATATTTATTTCCATTCCTCAGTATTTGTCAACATTGCTATCTAAATGGCTGTAGGGTTTCGTCTGTCGAAGTGACCTTTTACCAGGCAAGATCGGATTATCCGTTGCGTCATTTATTCTCATTATTTGTATATCTTCAGAACTTAAGTATTGTGACCTCCAAGCAAGTGTCCAGTTTACGTAAGAATCTTGATCCTTCCGTAATTATTGTAAATCCCATTCCCGAGCTCAGACTTGCAAATTAAACGTTCTTCATCTCAAACGGTGTTTAAAGTTTGAAACAGTTTAATAGTGCCCGTTAAAAGACATTTTGCATACTAAACTTGTGTTTATTTTTGTGGAAAACAAAGACGACTGACAAAGACTACAATTAAAGGTCTCAGACAAGCACCAAAACAACTAACACAACGAACAAACACGACAAACAAAGATAATAATGAGGTACGACAAACAAACACAAACGATAAACAAACACGACCAACAAATACGACCAACAAACACGACAAACAAACACTACCAACAAATACGACCAACAGATACGATCAACAAATACGACCAACAAACACGACAAACAAACACGACCAACAAATACGACCAACAAACACGACAAACAAACACTACCAACAAATACTTCAATCAAGCACAACAAACAAACACGAGAAACAAACACGACAATCGAACACGACAAACAAACACTACAAACAAACACAACAAACAAACACGACCAAAAAACACTACAATCAAGCACAATAAACAAACACGATAAACAAACACGACCAACAAAAACTACAATGAAGCACAACACGCAAAAACGACAAACAAACATAACAATCGAACACGACAATCAATCACGCAAATAAAGGTGTCCACAGACATAACCAAACTTGCTCCACACATTACAGTCAACACTGCCGGAACTGACTATGAACTCTTGACACTGCGGCTCCATAACTAACAACAAAATCGGAGTGTCGAAGCTAACAGAAGGAAGGTGACTCCAGCAATGCAGAAGGTAAACAGCATTAACACACTGCGACAGAACACCAGTAACAAAGCAATAGAAGTTACGCTCTTAGAAACTCGCAACTTTTCTTTGGCAAATCCCAAAAAGGAATCATGACCAGTTCGCATGATTGCTTTTGTGTTGGGAAGATGTGTTGTCTGGCAAGATGTGTTGTCTGGGAAGATAATCCTAAATGCTGATTAGCCTTAAAACGAGTTGTTCCCAAAGATGACCAGTTAAGCTGGGTTTAATCTTCGTCTGTTTCCGTTTCTAGATCTCGTATTTTATGTTATGTCGGCGTCAGTGACCTTGGGATTCTTGAATGCAGCTTCACATCTCCCGAAATATTTTTTTTTTAATAACCGCGTGGATTATCAATGACGGCGACGTGGAAACCTAGCATTGGTGTGAAGTCAGGTGAACAATGGCGGCGCTATGGAACTCTAGCTCTCATCTCTCATCTCACCTCACCATGTTCCTCTTGTACCTTGCGGTGTCAAGGTGAAGCATAAAAAACAGGAGAGGCCGACTACGTAAACGATGACCGCTTATGGGCTTCATGTATCGATATTCCCTTGGACTCTGTTATTTCCTGCGTCCATCGTTTGCGTGGTCCGTCTCTTCCTCTGCTTCCACCTGGTCTGTACATCATTGCTTGTTGTGGTATACTGTTAGTTGGTAACCTATTTGCATGACCAAACCATTTGACTAGCTGCCTTCTATTACAATCTAGCACTGCTATAACCCCTACTTTAGTCCCGATTTCCTCATTTCTAATCTTATCTCTTCTTGATGCATTGAGTATTCTTCTCAGGAATCTTATTTCTGTTGTTGTGATGTTTCTGTTCTCTCTTTCTGTCATTGTCCAGGTTTGGCATTGGTAGCATAGAGTTGGTAGGAAGATTCTGTCGTAAAGTGCTTTCTTAGTTACTATTGATACGTGATTGTTCTTTATTATTGGTGCCATTCGTCCAATGATTTGGTTTGCCTTATTGCATCTGTAGTTAAACCTCGGTTTTTGTTGCCTTCCGTTTTTGTCGGTTTCTGTTTTCGTCGATTCTTTCCTCGAAACATTTGTCTCAGTTTTAGTCGGTTGCTTCGGATTTCGATGGCGTGCCCACATGACCCCGTTGCTAATTTTGCGAAAAGAAAGGAACCCACGCGTTCTTCTCCTCAGTTTGGCGTTGGTTTTCTTTGTATAAGCATCACTTGCTAATAATAAAATACGGGAGCGGTATTAAGATTGCTGACATCGGTCGCATTTAGGGGAAGTCGCCATCCACATAAGTTACATTGTGGCGACAAAAGAAGCAATAAAGGAGGCTAAAGTAGCAAAAGGCATGAATGTGGCAATCATATGTGAATAGGCCAGACTGTTGTATGCCGATCTCATTAAGAAAATGCTTGGGACAAGCTTAGTGAATTTAAGTCCAGCAGAGGATGGTTTGAAAAATTCAACAGATGCACTGGCATGCACAGTGTTACTAGGCACGGCGAAGGAGCGAGTTCGGACAAGTTTGGGGCAAAAAAATAGTAGTAAATGCCATATTTATTCTCTATAAAATGTGTTTTTGGTGTCTATTTTGGAGTGTCTAGAACAAATTAATTGGATGCACATTGATTAAAATGGGAATAATTACCTCGGTTTTCGTTGGTTTCGGAATTCGTCGATTGTCTTCGGACGGATCATCGACGAAAACCCATGTTTGACTGTATTTTCGAACTCGTATTCTGATGTGCCATTTGATGATATAATTCCTAGGTACTTGAAGTATAATTGGTGTGAAATCAGCTGAGCATTGGCGACGCTGAGTACTCTACGGTTGGTGTGAAATCAGGTGAAATATGACGAGTTATGGAACTCTAGCATTAGTGTGAAATCAGGTGACCAGTGGCGGCGCCGTGGAAATCTACCATTGGTATGAAATCAGGTGAACATTGGCGACTCTGAACCACTCTAGAATTTATGTGAAATCAGGTTAACAATGGCGAGTTATGGATCTCTAGCAATGGTTTGAAATCAGGTAAACTATGGCGAGTTATGGAACTCTAGCACTGGTGTGAATTCAGATGAACAATCTCGGCGCTATGAAATTCTAGCATTGGTGTAAAATTAGAACAAAGAACAATGGCTAGTTATAGACCTCTAACATTCGTGTGAAATCAGGTGAACAATGGCGGCGCTATGAAATTCTAGCAATGGTATGAAATCAGCTAAACCATGGCGAGTTATGGAATTATTGCATTGGTGTGAAATCAGATGAACGATTGAGAGTTATGGATCTCTTGAAATGGTGTGAAATCAGGTAAACTATGGCGTGTTATGGAACTCTAGCGTTGGTGTGAAATCAGATAGACATTAGCAACTCTGAAGCACTCTAGAATTGATGTGAAATCAAATTAACACTGGCGAGTTATGGAACTCTAGAATTGATGTGAAATTAGGTGGAAAATGCGGTGCTGTAAAATTCATTATGGGGTGACATCACTTGAAAATGGCGGCTATGTAGAACTCCCTGTGTGGGTGATGTCAGGTGAACAATGGCGGCCCTGTAGAATTCTCTATGGGGTTTGTCAGGTTTACAGTGGCTGCGCTGTAGAACTATCTATGGGGTGACGTCAGGTTTACAGTAGGGGCGCTGTAAAACTATCTATGCGATGTAGAACTATCTATGGGGTGACGTCAGGTTTACAGTAGTGGCGCTGTAAAACTATCTATGAGATGTAGAACTATCTATGGGGTGACATCAGGTTTACAGTAGTGGCGCTGTAAAACTATCTATGCGCTGTAGAACTATCTATGGGGTGACGTCAGGTTTACAGTAGCGGCGCTGTAAAACTATCTATGCGCAGTAGAACTATCTATGGGGTGACGTCAGGTTTACAGTAGTGGCGCTGTAAAACTATCTATGCGCTGTAGAGCTATCTATGGGGTGACGTCAGGTTTACAGTAGTGGCTCTGTAAAACTATCTATGCGCTGTAGAACTATCTATGGGGTGACGTCAGGTTTACAGTAGCGGCGCTGTAAAACTATCTATGCGCAGTAGAACTATCTATGGGGTGCCGTCAGGTTTACAGTAGTGGCGCTGTAAAACTATCTATGAGATGTAGAACTATCTATGGGGTGACGTCAGGTTTACAGTAGTGGCGCTGTAAAACTATCTATGCGCTGTAGAACTATCTATGGGGTGACGTCAGGTTTACAGTAGTGGCGCTGTAAAACTATCTATGCGCTGTAGAACTATCTATGGGGTGACGTCAGGTTTACAGTAGTGGCGCTGTAAAATTATCTATGCGATGTAGAACTATCTATGGGGTGACGTCAGGTTTACAGTAGTGGCGCTGTAAAACTATCTACGCGCTGTAGAACTATCTATGGGGTGACGTCAGGTTTATAGTAGTGGCGCTGTAAAACTATCTATGCGCTGTAGAACTATCTATGGGGTGACGTCAGGTTTACAGTAGGGGCGCTGTAGAACTATCTATGGGTGACGTCAGGTTTACAGTAGCGGCGCTGTAAAACTATCTATGCGCAGTAGAACTATCTATGGGGTGACGTCAGGTTTACAGTAGTGGCGCTGTAAAACTATCTATGCGCAGTAGAACTATCTATGGGGTGACGTCAGGTTTACAGTAGTGGCGCTGTAAAACTATCTATGAGATGTAGAACTATCTATGGGGTGACATCAGGTTTACAGTAGTGGCGCTGTAAAACTATCTATGCGCTGTAGAACTATCTATGGGGTGACGTCAGGTTTACAGTAGCGGTGCTGTAAAACTATCTATGCGCAGTAGAACTATCTATGGGGTGACGTCAGGTTTACAGTAGTGGCGCTGTAAAACTATCTATGCGCTGTAGAGCTATCTATGGGGTGACGTCAGGTTTACAGTAGTGGCTCTGTAAAACTATCTATGCGCTGTAGAACTATCTATGGGGTGACGTCAGGTTTACAGTAGCGGCGCTGTAAAACTATCTATGCGCAGTAGAACTATCTATGGGGTGCCGTCAGGTTTACAGTAGTGGCGCTGTAAAACTATCTATGAGATGTAGAACTATCTATGGGGTGACGTCAGGTTTACAGTAGTGGCGCTGTAAAACTATCTATGAGATGTAGAACTATCTATGGGGTGACGTCAGGTTTACAGTAGTGGCTCTGTAAAACTATCTATGCGCTGTAGAACTATCTATGGGGTGACGTCAGGTTTACAGTAGCGGCGCTGTAAAACTATCTATGCGCAGTAGAACTATCTATGGGGTGCCGTCAGGTTTACAGTAGTGGCGCTGTAAAACTATCTATGAGATGTAGAACTATCTATGGGGTGACGTCAGGTTTACAGTAGTGGCGCTGTAAAACTATCTATGCGCTGTAGAACTATCTATGGGGTGACGTCAGGTTTACAGTAGTGGCGCTGTAAAACTATCTATGCGCTGTAGAACTATCTATGGGGTGACGTCAGGTTTACAGTAGTGGCGCTGTAAAATTATCTATGCGATGTAGAACTATCTATGGGGTGACGTCAGGTTTACAGTAGTGGCGCTGTAAAACTATCTACGCGCTGTAGAACTATCTATGGGGTGACGTCAGGTTTATAGTAGTGGCGCTGTAAAACTATCTATGCGCTGTAGAACTATCTATGGGGTGACGTCAGGTTTACAGTAGGGGCGCTGTAGAACTATCTATGGGTGACGTCAGGTTTACAGTAGCGGCGCTGTAAAACTATCTATGCGCAGTAGAACTATCTATGGGGTGACGTCAGGTTTACAGTAGCGGTGCTGTAAAACTATCTATGCGCAGTAGAACTATCTATGGGGTGACGTCAGGTTTACAGTAGGGGCGCTGTAGAACTATCTATGGGTTGACGTTAGGTTTACAGTAGGGGCGCTGTAGAACTATCTATGGGTTGACGTTAGGTTTACAGTAGTGGCGCTGTAGAACTATCTATGGGTTGACGTCAGGTTTACAGTAGTGGCGCTGTAAAACTATCTACGCGCTGTAGAACTATCTATGGGTTGACGTCATGTGAACAACATCGGCGCTGGCAAGTTTTGATGTCTTGTCTCTATCCAATGATTCTGACGTAGAGAGCTGGACTTGAGGAGTCTCACCGAGCCCACGATGATTTCACATTGATAATCTACTGCACAGTATTTCATATTACATAATGTTTCAAATCAGGGCTCTACCTCATTATGATCATGATTACTATCAGCATCGTCTTCATCGTCTTCATTATCATCATCATCTTCATTATCATCATCATCATCATCATCATCATCATCATCATCATCATCATCATCATCATTATCATCGCTATCATCGCTATCATCATTATCTTCATTATTATCGCCCAATCGCATCTGCTCATTCAAGGCCACCTGACGGCCCCACACCACAGGGCACACAGGCTATTTCCACTTGATGTTGTTCACCCACATGTAGCGGTGTCGTCGATTTGCATTTTCCACCCACCCACCCGCCTTTCCTTCCAGTACTAAATGAGTTCGATGCGGCTGCAACCCCTACACCGGTCACTTGGATGAAAACGTTGACTACTCGTACTTGTCTTGAGGAGGTAAATTACAAGTACCTCAGAAGTCGGAGTGGGTTGGCCTGGTGGCGACAGACATTGTTAGTTGGGAAAGCTAATCCACAAGCAAACATCAGTCCTGTTCACAATATATAGTAGCATGCGTATGGACTATGCTTGAGTTTAAAGCGAACGAGAGCTTTTAAAAGAATCTAACAAAGTCGACGACGCCATTGCTTCTTCAGATGTTGCCTACACACTTGCATATTCACTGCACTGTGTTTCTATGTGTGTTCATGTGCATCTGTGTGTGTCTATGAGTGTCTGTGTGTGTCTATGAGTGTCTGTGTGTGTCTATGAGTGTCTGTGTGTGTCTATGAGTGTCTGTGTGATTCTTGATTTGTGGGTAGATGTTCCTGGAAACATGATACGATGTGGTCAAACCTCCATGGACTCAATGTTGACTCAACGGCAATCAGTGGCCTTGCCGATCCGGGAGCGAGGGTTATAAAGATAAATTTGTGTTGCTCTGGCTTCGGGTAATGGCAGCCAACTTGACAGAAACGACCGTGATTGCCCGTACGTAAACGACGTCTTGTTTGCCACAGGTCTCGACATTAGACAGATGTCTCATCGGCCGGGAGCACGATTCTTCTTCTTCTTCTTCTTCTTCTTCTTCTTCTTCTTCTTTCTTCTTCTTCTTCTTTCTTCTTCTTCTTCTTCTTCTTCTTCTTCTTCTTCTTCTTCTTCTTCTTCTTCTTCTTCTTCTTCTTCTTCTTCTTCTTCCCTTCTTCTTCTTCTTGTTCTTCTTCTTCTTCTTCTTCTTCTTCTTCTTCTTCTTCTTCTTCTTCTTCTTCTTCTTCTTCTTCTTCTTCTTCTTCTTCTTCTTCTTCTTCATCATCTTCTCCTCGTCTTCCTCATCCATTTTCTTCCTCTGTCTTCCTTCCTTCGCATGACTTGCATCTATACACACATCGCAAATCTTTCTTTTCCACTTACCTTAAATTTCACGTTATTTCCTGTTTTGCTTTCATTGAGCTGTCTATTAATGTCTGCATCAAATACATCTATATACATATTCCTCTTCACTCCTGTTGTCCCACACAGTAGCTACACACATGTATCTTATCTGTAGGTTGCTTCGATTCCTTCAGCCCTGTGGTAATTATTGTTTAAACGCATCGCTTACCAAAGATGTGTTCCTTGGTTAAAGCAGCAGCTGTCTCACAGAAAGAGTTAGTTAACCGTTACTTGTTACAGTCCTTACATGTATTACTGCTTCTAGTACACTGGACTGATATTTGCGTGTTGATTAGCTCTCCCTATTACCAGTGTCCCTCGCCATCAGGCGAAGCCACTCCGACTTCTATCATAAGGAACACCTAACTATGCTGATGCACCTTGATTCGCCATCTTGCGTCTCACAGCCCAACTAAATAATTGTGTAGCGTGTCGACATGTGAACCGGAAATGCTATTATGGAGAAGATAAAACAGGAGCAAGGGTATCCGTTCAGAAGATGGCGCACCCGATGGCGGGTCCTGGACTTAACGAGCCCAGAAGCATAATGTCACATCATTTTTGTGATTGGGATGTCAATCAGGCGTTGTCATGGCAACGGAAGATACACCCATAAGATGAAACCGTTGTTTGTTTACTGGAATCCTAAACCGTAGCTTCGTTTAAAAAGAGCGAAACGAAGAGCTGTCAGAGCCTGCTTGATAGAAACGGGAACTTCGTCTGCCTCTTTATTTTATTAAAAATTATTTTATATATGTTACGTATTTTATAATAATTTTGACATGACAGGTTACCAATACAATTGGCTTGTATAGAAGGCGAAATGGCACACTAAGACATATAAAATAACTGATATTTAAAGTTATAGGTGCATGGGAGTTTAAACACCCCACTTCCAGGGCCTCTCTGATGGGAATAGTGGAGTTCTACACTCCATGTTGCCGGAATCTCTGGCCGAGGGGTTACACCACTTTCTCCGTAATCCCGTTTATCACGCAGTCTCGTAGCGGGCGAGAACTGGGAGCGGCTCGCCCCCCCCCCCCCCTCTCTGGTGACTTGCGGGATAACTGAGCCTGCCGCTCAGAAAGCAATGGCAAAATACTGAGCGTAATCTTGCCAAGAAATCAACAGACACCTGAAAGATGCTGCTATTGACAGCGATGTCCTGTAAAAGGATATGCGAAATAAAAAAACAAACACTCCATGTTAGGTTCAAATACCTCCCTTAAGGGCGTGAGGCCTGACTTGGTCATCTGCAAGAGTCGATGACCATGTGGTCTGACAGACTGTATGTCCGGCTAGTAGCATTACACTTACTGCCTGCGAATTGTGAGGCTTTACAAGAGGTGGCCCGTTACGTTTTGTTACTGCCTGCGAATTGTGAGGCGTTACAAGGAGGGACCGTTACGTTTTGTTACTGCCTGCGAATTGTGAGGCGTTACAAGGAGGGCCCGTTACGTTTTGTTACTGCCTGCCAATTGCGAGGCTTGTACAAGGAGGTGGCCCGTTACGTTTTGTTACTGCCTGCCAATTGCGAGGATTGTACAAGGAGGTGGCCCGTTACGTTTTGTTACTGCCTGCCAATTGCGAGGATTGTACAAGGAGGTGGCCCGTTACGTTTTGTTACTGCCTGCCAATTGCGAGGCTTGTACAAGGAGGTAGCCCGTTACGTTTTGTTACTGTCTGCCAATTGCGAGGATTGTACAAGGAGGTGGCCCGTTACGCTTTGTTACTGCCTGCCAATTGCGAGGCTTGTACAAGGAGGTGGCCCGTTACGTTTTGTTACTGCCTGCCAATTGCGAGGATTGTACAAGGAGGTGGCCCGTTATGTTTTGTTACTGCCTGCCAATTGCGAGGCTTGTACAAGGAGGTGGCCCGTTACCTTTTGTTACTTGGTTTTTTTTTTTCAATTGAAGCAACAGGCTTGTTTGACCGGAAAAAAAGAATATCTCAGTGTGTGGCATGCGTGAACACAAAAGCAGAAAATGCCAGAATATATTGGCTATGCAGTATGGCATAGATGATTATAATAATGAATGAGCAGAATGACTCAGAAACAGAAAGAGTGTCAGAATGACACTGAATTGTCATATTTAGATTAAACTTTGTTTTAATAAAATAGTCTTGAATATTAAAATTAATAAATTCTGTTGTTTTACATGTCTCTTTGTACATGTAGTCCTATTTAGTAGACACTAACCCTAAACTTTCATACATTTCATAATTTTATTTGAACTGTATTCCTTATTAATATTACCATGGGAATCCCATGGAATGGAATGGGATGGGACAGGCATAAATTACCATGGGATGAGATGGGATGGGACTGAAAAATGTGTCCCACGGACAAGCCTGGGACTTTCTGTCTGGCTGCGGGCCATTCTGCCTGTCTGTCTGGCTGCCTGCTAGTCTGTCAATCTGTCTGGCTGCCTGCTATTCTGCCTGTCTGTCTGCCTGCCGGTCAGTCAAATCAAGTTCAGCCGTTAAAGGTATTATCATATAAAAACACCCCGTCTGTCTGTCTGATCGTCCGACCGTCTGTCCGTTCGTCTGACCATCTGTCCGTCCATTCGTATGACCGTCTGCCTGTCTGTCCGTCCATCCGTCCGGACATTTAGTAAGCACGCAACAACAAAAAAGTTAATAAATAAAACAAGAAAACCCTTTAAACTGTCCGAGATGTGGTTTTATAAAGAATGCAGACAATTCCTTCGGCAACTAAATCTAGTAATTTTAATCACGGTAAAGTGCCCGAGATGTAGTTTTATAAAAGAATGCAGACAATTCCTTCGACAACTAAAATTAGTAATTTTAATCATGGTAAAGTGCCCGAGATGTGGTTTTATAAAAGAATGCAGACAATTCCTTCGACAACTAAAATTAGTAATTTTAATCATGGTAAAGTGCCCGAGATGTGGTTTTATAAAAGAATGCAGACAATTCCTTCGACAACTAAACTTAGTAATTTTAATCATGGTAAAGTGCCCGAGATGTGTTTTTTTTTAAAAGAATGCAGACAATTCCTTCGACAACTAAAATTAGTAATCTTAATCATGGTAAAGTACATCCCGAGATCTGGTTTTATAAAAGAATGCAGACAATTCCTTCGACAACCAAAATGAGTCATATTAATGGTGTGAAAGAGGCAGAGACATCAAGGCAACTGACACCAAACATCAGAAAGAGAGCGGTGGTAATGTTGTGTCCCACATTAAGAGAAGACCAAAAATGGAATATGCACAGATTTAAGTCACGTGAAATAGGGGAAAAACGGGGATACTGAACGTCGCAGTCAACTGTAGCATTTATTGACTGTTTGAGATTTCTTGGCAAGTTTACGTTCACTAGTTTGCTATTGCGTTCTAAAGACCAGCACTCAAGCCATTGTATGAAACCCAAAGCAGGGCGGTCTGCTGCCAAGTCGCCCGCTGCTGTGTTTCGAACGCGGTATGCGGGAATGCGTCCGTAACACCTTCGTCATAGAGCCAGCGAAGACAAGATACGAAGAAGATTTTTTATACGTCTTAGATGTCATGGCTCGGAAAAGTGTCATCACACGAACTGATGATGCATGTTGTTGAAGATCACCACATGTTGAGAAGCAGCCACCCATTACTGCATAAGGCAAACACAGTTAGTTCAGCAACCGACCGTCGACCATTTTTCTGAACATGCAATTCACGATACAAACAACCACGGTAAGATGTAAATGCACTCCAGACGAAATCAACAGCTCACAGTGTCGCTCCACCCACTTAGTTTAGTAGCTGGGCGGCGGAACCATGTATTACCAGTCCAACATGAGGAAAATGAGCAAGCAAACCGTAGCCACAAGCTTAAGCACTCCAGAGGCCTTAACAGCTCAACTGCCTATCCTTCACGTTAGACCGGAAGTACAGTAACTTATAATCGACATTCACTGTTTCGAACCAACATTTATTGTCTTTAACCAACATAAAATACAAAACATCAACATAAATCGTATTGCACCAACATTCAACACAATAAAGAGACAATCACTGCCATGAACCAGTTTATAACCGCGTTCAAGAAACAATTACTACATTTAAACAGCATCCCCCAGATTCAAACAAACATTATGCCTTACAGGATTCAGGTTTCCAGAAAGAGGTCTTAATGAGAATTCCAACAAAAGCTGGCGACCTTCAACGCGGGAAAGTTGTATGACAACCGGCCTGTGAAGGAATCCCGACAAGCCGACGAGAGGACCACAAGATCCGGACAGATCCCTATGCCGGCTTTCACGACAATGTTTATTTATTAGAAATTTACAGCATAAAACAGCGCCGGATAGATTCTTTCTGACAGCTCTCAATCTATGGCAAAAACAAACAAAAAACCAGATGAGGAAAACAGGCAACGCCTGTGTTGGCAAGTCGAGATGACATCGGTGATTTTTGTAGTGTGTCGTAATTGCTGTTGTCTGCATAATTAATTATAACTGTCAGAGGAGCATTTCTGTAGCACATAGCGTTCTTCTTTTTATTCATCTGCTTTTATTTCGAGCCGGCTGGCCACTGGTTGAGATTTTGTTGTTCGTTCCACTACTCCAGTTTTGTAATCCTGCTTGTTAATTCAGGTGTTATTCCGTTTCTGTGAAATGTTGCGGTATTTTAATGTGTCTGTGTGTTGAGTTGCCAGCACATGCACTTAATCACCAATTCGGTTCGTTACCATGCATTCCAATGTGCGATGTTTATCTTTCTCTTCAATGTGTGATGTTTATCTTTCTCTCCAATGTGTGATGTTTATCTTTCTCTCCAATGTGCGATGTACGTATTTCTCTCCAATGTGCGATGTTTATATTTCTTTCTATCCAATGTGCGATGTGTATTTTTCTATCCAATGTGCGATGTGTATCTTTCTCTCCAATGTGCGATGTACGTATTTCTCTCCAGTGTGCTATGTGTGTGTTTCTCTCCAATTTGCTATGTGTATCTTTCTCTCCAGTGCGCCCAGTGTATCTTTTTCTCGAGTTAGCAATGAGTAGCTTTCTCTCTACTGTGCGCGGTGTATATTTCTCTTCAATATGCACTGTCTATCGCGTCAAATATTCGCTCCCCACTGCGTCTGTCTCCCTCTGTCGTGTAAGCGTGTCTAGCTTCTACGTTTGTCCCTCGTCCCTGGTTTACGGAGCTACCTATTCCCAATTATTGATTGATTGATTTAAGAACCGACATCACATCATTCGGGGCATTCCCATAGGCGCTACGTCCCCACCCTCAGCAGCCAGCGAAGAGTTCCAACACCAATAGGACCAGTAGAAGTCTGATTATATGTCCGCCTCGCCTTTTCACTAAGCGTCGAGCGTCGGCCAGAACCCCTCATTACTCCACGCTGCCTCATTCTTGCCAGACCATGGTGATCCGTTTGCTTCTTCGAGATGTGCACGTGCTCCCACAAGGTCGCAACCACGTCTGCCTTGTAATGCATCAATATTCCACCAAGTTTTGCAGAGCCAGCTAATCTGTCAGTCTGTTCATTTCCCAGCACACCGGCATGCCCCGGAGAAAAGATCCAGGCGATGCTTGCCACCCGTGTCCTCGGAAGCGAGACACGCCACTCTGCACGAAGCATGCCCGTCCTCACCTTCCTCAGCATGCTTTCTGAGTCGGTTACAAACACGATGTGTATGTGTACCGTATTATCCATCTAGCGGAGAGCTGCAGTGACCGCCTCCACCTCCATTCTAAAGCTTGATATTGTGGTATCATATGCCAGGTTCTCCTGTTCAAACCGTCGACCATTAGCTTTTTCTACGAACCCCCATGCACTTCTCCTACCTCTTGACACCGAACCATCTGTGTAGATGATCACTTCACCCGAGCGAGCATTGTCCTGAATTAGTTGCTGGATTTCCACTTCCGTGGCCACTGCTGGCCATTCCCTGCACTCCCGGCTCAATGTGATTATGACTCAGAAAAAGTCTGACTGCTCCGCTGGCACTCTGACCCACTACTCTCCTCGCCTAACGTTCTCCAAGATGCACACGTGTCTGATCGTATCCTCCGCCTGAGCCATCCACGATTTCCCTCTTATCAGTCGCTGACCCTTAACTGCTTCCAGCGTCTCATGCAAAGGGTGATCTGTGTCTGCGGCTACTCTGAGGTATGCCTTCGCATGCATCACCTATTCCCTATATCAACTTTTATCGAGGTAATGTTTCTCCACACACACACGCACGCACGCACGCACGCACACACACACGCACGTGCGCTAGCACACACATCATGCATGCACGCATACACACCCATAATATTCCGTATCTCCTTCAGCCATAGACATATTCAACCATACTATCTATCTATATCTCCTTCAATCATCGTCATATCTCCTCCTATTATCTATATTTCCTACAATCATCTCTATATCCCCTCCTACTGTCTACCCCAGTCGTAGTTTATCTCCTGCAATCTTTGCCTCCTTCAATCGTGACATATCTTAGCCGACTCTCCCTACCTTCTTTCACAGTCTCGTCCTCTTTCAATTATGTAAATTATATATGCCACTCCTTCCCACATGTTATCCATCTCTGCATTTTAATTTCCATAGTATTGATGTATTCCCTATCGTCTCTTAAATTCGCTTTCTCCATTCGTTGATTCTATATTCTATATTCTGATGCGCTTTCTGTCAGCTCATATAACTGTACACAAATATCAACGCAAATGATCAACTGCTGAATGTTTATGTAGAAATGTGATTTCTGTGGAGGATGCAAAGAATGCCCCGGACAGACAGAATAAGCAATGACAAAGTCCTACAAGAAACAAATGAAATCCGTAAACTGACTAGATAAATTATACGCAGTCAAAATTGTTTGGGAACGTTATGAGAAGACATACACTAGAGAACTTGGTGACAACTGGCACGATTGAGGGGAAGAAAATAACAAAGGGAAGGCAGAGGAGTAAATATCTTGATGGCTTGGCCACGTGGCATGGTCGAGACAAGAACACAGAGCTGACCCACGACTATGGTGATCATGTGAGCTGGTGACCGCCAACGCTTTTCGACAAGGCACATGATGATGATCAATAGACAGGTAGAAGGAAGATCGTTGCCATCCGGTAGCTTGGCCATGATCTCTTCAGGAGGGGGAAACTGTCAAAGAATAACTGGAATCAGACTGGATCTGGAAACAGATAATAGCAGTGGAGAGATTTCCTGGGAGTTTCAGATTGAACGGCTATGTATGAATAATATCAATGTATTTTTCTTCTCTTCGCCTTGTGACCTCTATCCGCCATTTAGAGATAGGTCCTCAAACAACTCACTCTAAGCCCTCCCGTGTTTAGCGATCACATGCGGCTCTGCGCATGCCCTTTGTGGCATATTGAAAAGTCCTTACCCTTTCCTAGCATTGACTCCCTTAAAAATAAACAAACCCTTACAATTACTGTTTAAGTATCTTGCTTAATGTAGGAGTAGGAATTAAAACAGCGATAGACTGACCATGGCACAGCTTAATTTATTTGGCTTTATTTTGGCTCGCGTACCTGGCCAAGACCGGCGAGGTTGAAAACAAAGACTAAGTAGCCATTTTAGTTCAGACTAATCAAAGGAAGCAGACATGTAAAGTTTCCCCGTGTGGGGAAAGGTAATTTTGCCTTGTAAAACCATCATCCTCTGAAGCTATTGGTATGTTATATCTACATTATTAAGATGTATTTATGTATTACATAGACCAGTATGTTTAATTAAGAAGTTAGAATAATAAGTCAACAATTCTCTTAAACCAGGCTGGATGATGTTTACCAATGAAGCACATGAGGGTGCCACGCTGTAATTGTTCCTGTTTTACCATTTCAAATCCCTATGTTAAAACCTTTTATAGGCATTATGAACTTATATCTAACTAATAGTGCTTATAACTTAGAAATAGTACGTGAACCATAGAGTATCAAACTCAGGTCAAAAACACATTCTAGGCATTTTCTCAAGGTGGGAACAGACTCTTGATTACATAATTCATAGTAAGAACTGGTGTCTGCCACTTTCAAATATCCTATGTAGTGTAAATTCACTGTTAAGGGTATCTCTGAAATTGTTTTATCCATGCGCGGACATACAAATGATTACGCATATTCCTGACTCTTAGTCAGGGGATAAAATACTTTGCCACATCATAATCTGTAACTTGGAACTATGATGCTAAATTTTAGTACCATCCTTTTGTTAACAGATTAGTAACCACTCCATATGAGGAGGGACATGTAATCATTCCATAAAATATTGCTAGGGAAATGCCATGTTTGAGAATAAATTCCAGAACAATTAAAGTAAACACATGATATAAATGAATGTTCGGATAGGATTAAATTCGTATCACCTCACTGGAGTAGGAACAGAAGCGAAGATTGATGTGAATAAATTGCTTGCAATATTCAGAAGTCTGGACCATGCGGCATAAGTTATTCCAATAAATACACTCCGAATAATAGCAGTCATTGGCAAAATATATCAACAGCGGTTACTATCCCCATGTGCTGTACGCAGTGGGAGAAAACAATATATGTTTTAGTTTATGGAGTAACTCCTGAAGAAAATTAAAAAACCTAGGCTCCCTGCATCATCATTATGATTAAGTATTATGTATGCTTATCATGTACTTAATATCAGAAAAATGTACATGTATGTTTTTTTCTGGTATGAGAATTTTCTCTGTTCTGATTGTTACTTTTTACTGTGGGAATATACATTTTAATGTTGCACCTGGGGATTAGAGGATTTTGATAGAAGAATCCATGGGTATGTCAGTACTTAAAAAGCCAATGTTGAATAGTCTTGGCCTAATGATGATTATAGTGCCGAAAGGAAGACGCGGCATTAGAAACCACCGAGATTCTGTATAGGCTAATCTCTTCAAGAATGAGAGATACAATATCAACATGTTGGATGGACAGAATGACTTCACTCAACTAATAGTCCCAGTAACAACAGAACAAAATATAAGTGAGAAAATACCTTACTCACTATTTAGATTCAGAATGGCTCTACACCAAACAAGACGATGGACAGTGGAACGTGGACACCGACTCCTTTCCCCTTCTCCTCTTGTTGGTTGTATTTTTGTTTGTAATTGTGTTGTAAACCTTTTACCATAACACAGTAGGTTAATGCTCGTGTTGTATTCTTGTCATCCCTTTTCTATAGAAGAGAAGCAAGTGGTGGTTGATTGAATTTGGTGGGACTATATAACTAAAACCGGATCCTGGGTCAACAGCCAGAAAGGGAATGTCCTAACAATAGTCTGGCTATAGAAATACCTCAATGTTTACTGCTGCAATCATAGCTCTATAGCGAGCAACAGATAAATTCGAAGACAACTCACTGGGTGAGTGATTAAGTCCTATTTTAGTAGGAATATCCAGAATGGACTTCAAGATCTAATAATCTACAAAGTTGAAGATCAACAGAGTAACTGACAACAGTATCGTCTGCTTTACTGCTGGGAAGTACCACCTATGGCCTCATCATTCAACCAAATCAGTGAAACTATGGGACAAATCCTACTACAAGTTACTAAAACTAGCAACAATGAAAACCCTTCAACTGTTGGTTGGATTACCAAGTTAATATCCAACAATGGATAAGTCTTCGAAAGAACGTCTCACAGCTGCAACAGTCAAACATGGGATTCAGCCATTCAGTCATTCAACACCAAGTTCTTGATATGAACACCAACTCAAACAAATGGGAAGAGACACTGAAACAACATTATAAGCCAATACAGCCAAGATACAAACTTCAGAACCTATGAACCATAACTACACCAGATTACCTCAAGGTTCCAAAACCTGAACACCATCAAAAGAACCATATGAAAGCAGCTAGCGGAGTAAATGCCTTTACGCCTGCAACCACAGGAATCACCTGATGGCTTGCAACCCTGGATATGTGGTGGAATAATATTCTTCAGTTCCATGCCTGCAGAATCTCCAGATGAAACCAAATAAATGACTCACCATTGTATGTTCTACACATAATTGGAATGAATCAGAACTCTATGCTGGTCCCATGTCGGCCTAACTGCCCCATCATCAAGTGTGGGATGGCCTATCAACATGAACCGGGTGTGTGACAAAGCCTTTTGAACTAAATTGGGAAACGGTTAACATAAACCGAGCTGTTGGACAGTCGTCATCTTTTCATCGATAAGATGATATAGGGAAGAACCTTCTGCAAAGCTTAAGTTCCATCTCCTGAAAGTATGACAGACCTAGGCATCAATTTCAATTGGAACACAACCCAAATGGCAACAGAGTATTCTTAAATTCAGTTTCATGGAGAGAATATGTGCTTATGTATAATTCTATTCTTGGATTATGGATTATAACCATTCGCCAGCCAACTTCGGTGGACATACTGTAAGTAGAAAATGACTGTGAGTATAATTCTTTCTGCACGAATAAATATGGACATTATTTGCTTCGCACTGGAGAAGAATACCCATCCGAAATGCCTAAAGGAACACTATAATTAATTAATTTAATTATTAGTATCAACTGCTTTTATGTGTGTGTTTTTGTTTTTATATGCCATGTATAAGGTAAAGAGTGTTTTATTTGGTAATGGTGTACAACTAAAGAGTTATATTATGATATATATGTATAGTATTTTGACACCCACTCATTATTTTTAAATATGAGAATTATGTAAGGTGGGTCAAGGAATAGACCCAATTTGTGGTTGTTGTGTTGTTTGTAATAACCTTGTTTTTTTCTGGGGTCACTGGGTACTATATTGTAACAATGCAAATAATTCCCATGCCTGTCTGAAAATGCGTAGTGTTCATTACACATATATATATATATATATGTAACTACAGATTTTGATTTAATACTTGAACTGTTTGTCCAAAATTTGTTGATGTGTATATCAAGTAAATGTGGTGTTCAACAGTGGTTGTTTATATGTTGTGGGCAATCAATATAATTCTAGCACTATAGCAAATTTACAAGGTGATGAAGTGGGAAGGGAAACCTACACACAGATGCCATGGTTTCAAGGATTGAACTGTGATCTCCTGGGGTTTGTGGTAAATATCCCTAATCACCCTGCATTCTAACAAGTGACCAGAGAATCAATAAATCCCCTAGACACTTTTAACAAAATATTCTCATAAATTAAAATCCACATCCCACACCCTTCCCTTATTGTTCATTACTATGTCTACTTCTCTTCCTCCCGAGTTTCTATGTTTTCTCTCTTTCTTTTGTCCAGTGGATTCCTGGCACAGGCTTTTCTTGTTATTATGTCTCTTCTAGAAGCATATCCTACCTTCTTGGTTGTTCTAGTTATTATGTCTCTTCTAGAAGCATATCCTACCTTCTTGGTTGTTCTAGTTATTATGTTTCTTCTAGAAGCATATCCTACCTTCTTAGTTGTTCTAGTTATTATAACTCTGCTAGAAGCGAATCCTACCTTCTTTGTTGTTCTAGTTATTATGTCTCTTCTAGAAGCATATATACCTTCTTAGTTGTTCTAGTTATTATGTCTCTTCTAGAAGCATATCCTACCTTCTTAGTTGTTCTAGTTATTATGTCTCTTCTAGAAGCATATCCTACCTTCTTGGTTGTTCTAGTTATTATGTTTCTTCTAGAAGCATATCCTACCTTCTTGGTTGTTCTAGTTATTATGTCTCTTCTAGAAGCATATCCTACCTTCTTGGTTGTTCTAGTTATTATGTTTCTTCTAGAAGCATATATACCTTCTTAGTTGTTCTAGTTATTATGTCTCTTCTAGAAGCATATCCTACCTTCTTGGTTGTTCTAGTTATTATGTTTCTTCTAGAAGCATATCCTACCTTCTTAGTTGTTCTAGTTATTATAACTCTGCTAGAAGCGAATCCTACCTTCTTTGTTGTTCTAGTTATTATGTCTCTTCTAGAAGCATATATACCTTCTTAGTTGTTCTAGTTATTATGTCTCTTCTAGAAGCATATCCTACCTTCTTAGTTGTTCTAGTTATTATGTCTCTTCTAGAAGCATATCCTACCTTCTTGGTTGTTCTAGTTATTATGTCTCTTCTAGAAGCATATATACCTTCTTGGTTGTTCTAGTTATTATGTCTCTTCTAGAAGCATATCCTACCTTCTTGGTTGTTCTAGTTATTATGTCTCTTCTAGAAGCATATCCTACCTTCTTGGTTGTTCTAGTTATTATGTCTCTTCTAGAAGCATATCCTACCTTCTTGGTTGTTCTAGTTATTATGTCTCTTCTAGAAGCATATCCTACCTTCTTGGTTGTTCTAGTTATTATGTCTCTTCTAGAAGCATATCCTACCTTCTTGGTTGTTCTAGTTATTATGTCTCTTCTAGAAGCATATATACCTTCTTGGTTGTTCTAGTTATTATGTCTCTTCTAGAAGCATATATACCTTCTTGGTTGTTCTAGTTATTATGTCTCTTCTAGAAGCATATATACCTTCTTGGTTGTTCTAGTTATTATGTCTCTTCTAGAAGCATATCCTACCTTCTTGGTTGTTCTAGTTATTATGTCTCTTCTAGAAGCATATCCTACCTTCTTTGTTGTTCTAGTTATTATATCTCTTCTAGAAGCATATATACCTTCTTGGTTGTTCTAGTTATTATGTCTCTTCTAGAAGCATATATACCTTCTTAGTTGTTCTAGTTATTATGTCTCTTCTAGAAGCATATCCTACCTTCTTGGTTGTTCTAGTTATTATGTCTCTTCTAGAAGCATATCCTACCTTCTTGGTTGTTCTAGTTATTATGTCTCTTCTAGAAGCATATCCTACCTTCTTTGTTGTTCTAGTTATTATATCTCTTCTAGAAGCATATCCTACCTTCTTTGTTGTTCTAGTTATTATATCTCTTCTAGAAGCATATATACCTTCTTGGTTGTTCTAGTTATTATGTCTCTTCTAGAAGCATATATACCTTCTTGGTTGTTCTAGTTATTATGTCTCTTCTAGAAGCATATCCTACCTTCTTGGTTGTTCTAGTTATTATGTCTCTTCTAGAAGCATATCCTACCTTCTTTGTTGTTCTAGTTATTATATCTCTTCTAGAAGCATATATACCTTCTTTGTTGTTCTAGTTATTATGTCTCTTCTAGAAGCATATCCTACCTTCTTGGTTGTTCTAGTTATTATGTCTCTTCTAGAAGCATATATACCTTCTTTGTTGTTCTAGTTATTATGTCTCTTCTAGAAGCATATCCTACCTTCTTGGTTGTTCTAGTTATTATATCTCTTCTAGAAGCATATATACCTTCTTGGTTGTTCTAGTTATTATTCTCTTCTGAGCAATCCTACTTCTTAGTTTGTTCTAGTTATTATATCTCTTCTAGAAGCATATCCTACCTTCTTGGTTGTTCTAGTTATTATATCTCTTCTAGAAGCATATCCTACCTTCTTTGTTGTTCTAGTTATTATAACTCTTCTAGAAGCATATCCTACCTTCTTGGTTGTTCTAGTTATTATGTCTCTTCTAGAAGCATATCCTACCTTCTTGGTTGTTCTAGTTATTATGTCTCTTCTAGAAGCATATATACCTTCTTTGTTGTTCTAGTTATTATGTCTCTTCTAGAAGCATATCCTACCTTCTTTGTTGTTCTAGTTATTATATCTCTTCTAGAAGCATATATACCTTCTTTGTTGTTCTAGTTATTATGTCTCTTCTAGAAGCATATCCTACCTTCTTTGTTGTTCTAGTTATTATATCTCTTCTAGAAGCATATCCTACCTTCTTGTTGTTCTAGTTATTATGTCTCTTCTAGAAGCATATCTACCTTCTTGGTTGTTCTAGTTATTATGTCTCTTCTAGAAGCATATCCTACCTTCTTTGTTGTTCTAGTTATTATATCTCTTCTAGAAGCATATCCTACCTTCTTTGTTGTTCTAGTTATTATATCTCTTCTAGAAGCATATATACCTTCTGGTTGTTCTAGTTATTATGTCTCTTCTAGAAGCATATATACCTTCTTGTTGTTCTAGTTATTATGTCTCTTCTAGAAGCATATATACCTTCTTGGTTGTTCTAGTTATTATGTCTCTTCTAGAAGCATATCCTACCTTCTTTGTTGTTCTAGTTATTATATCTCTTCTAGAAGCATATATACCTTCTTGGTTGTTCTAGTTATTATGTCTCTTCTAGAAGCATATCCTACCTTCTTTGTTGTTCTAGTTATTATATCTCTTCTAGAAGCATATATACCTTCTTGGTTGTTCTAGTTATTATGTCTCTTCTAGAAGCATATCCTACCTTCTTGGTTGTTCTAGTTATTATGTCTCTTCTAGAAGCATATCCTACCTTCTTGGTTGTTCTAGTTATTATATCTCTTCTAGAAGCATATCCTACCTTCTTTGTTGTTCTAGTTATTATAACTCTGCTAGAAGCATATCCTACCTTCTTGGTTGTTCTAGTTATTATATCTCTTCTAGAAGCATATATACCTTCTTGGTTGTTCTAGTTATTATGTCTCTTCTAGAAGCATATCCTACCTTCTTGGTTGTTCTAGTTATTATGTCTCTTCTAGAAGCATATCCTACCTTCTTTGTTGTTCTAGTTATTATAACTCTGCTAGAAGCATATCCTACCTTCTTGGTTGTTCTAGTTATTATGTCTCTTCTAGAAGCATATCCTACCTTCTTGGTTGTTCTAGTTATTATGTCTCTTCTAGAAGCATATCCTACCTTCTTGGTTGTTCTAGTTATTATATCTCTTCTAGAAGCATATATACCTTCTTGGTTGTTCTAGTTATTATATCTCTTCTAGAAGCATATATACCTTCTTGGTTGTTCTAGTTATTATGTCTCTTCTAGAAGCATATCCTACCTTCTTTGTTGTTCTAGTTATTATATCTCTTCTAGAAGCATATCCTACCTTCTTGGTTGTTCTAGTTATTATGTCTCTTCTAGAAGCATATCCTACCTTCTTGGTTGTTCTAGTTATTATGTCTCTTCTAGAAGCATATCCTACCTTCTTGGTTGTTCTAGTTATTATGTCTCTTCTAGAAGCATATCCTACCTTCTTTGTTGTTCTAGTTATTATATCTCTTCTAGAAGCATATATACCTTCTTGGTTGTTCTAGTTATTATATCTCTTCTAGAAGCATATATACCTTCTTGGTTGTTCTAGTTATTATGTCTCTTCTAGAAGCATATCCTACCTTCTTTGTTGTTCTAGTTATTATGTCTCTTCTAGAAGCATATATACCTTCTTGGTTGTTCTAGTTATTATGTCTCTTCTAGAAGCATATCCTACCTTCTTGGTTGTTCTAGTTATTATATCTCTTCTAGAAGCATATCCTACCTTCTTGGTTGTTCTAGTTATTATGTCTCTTCTAGAAGCATATCCTACCTTCTTGGTTGTTCTAGTTATTATGTTTCTTCTAGAAGCATATCCTACCTTCTTTGTTGTTCTAGTTATTATGTCTCTTCTAGAAGCATATCCTACCTTCTTGGTTGTTCTAGTTATTATGTCTCTTCTAGAAGCATATCCTACCTTCTTTGTTGTTCTAGTTATTATATCTCTTCTAGAAGCATATATACCTTCTTGGTTGTTCTAGTTATTATATCTCTTCTAGAAGCATATATACCTTCTTGGTTGTTCTAGTTATTATGTCTCTTCTAGAAGCATATCCTACCTTCTTTGTTGTTCTAGTTATTATGTCTCTTCTAGAAGCATATATACCTTCTTGGTTGTTCTAGTTATTATGTCTCTTCTAGAAGCATATCCTACCTTCTTTGTTGTTCTAGTTATTATATCTCTTCTAGAAGCATATCCTACCTTCTTGGTTGTTCTAGTTATTATGTCTCTTCTAGAAGCATATCCTACCTTCTTGGTTGTTCTAGTTATTATGTCTCTTCTAGAAGCATATCCTACCTTCTTTGTTGTTCTAGTTATTATAGTCTCCTTCTAGAAGCTAATCCTACCTTCTTGGTTGTTCTAGTTGATTATGTCTCTTCTAGAAGCATAAATTACTACCCTTCTTTGGTTGTTCTAGTTATTATGGTCTCTTCTAGAATGTCTCTTCTAGAGAATCCTCCCAGTTCTTGGTGTGTTCTAGTTATTATGTCTCTTCTAGAAGCATATACTAACCTTTCTTGGTTGTTCTAGTTATTATGTCGTCTATCTAGAAGCAGATACTACCTTCTTGGTTGTTCTAGTTATTATAGTCTCTTCTAGAAGGCATAGTATACCTTGCGTTGGTTGTTCTAGGTATTATGTCTCTTCTAGAAGCATATACTACCTTTCTTTGGTTGTTCTAGTTATTATAGGGCTCTTCTAGAAGCATATATAACCTTCTTGGTTGTTCTAGTTATTATGTCTCTTCTAGAAGCAATATCATACCTTCTTTGTTGTTCTAAGTTATTATATCTCTTCTAGAAGCATATATACCTTCTTTGTTGTTCTAGTTATTATGTCTCTTCTAGAAGCATATCCTACCTTCTTGGTTGTTCTAGTTATTATGTCTCTTCTAGAAGCATATATACCTTCTTTGTTGTTCTAGTTATTATGTCTCTTCTAGAAGCATATCCTACCTTCTTGGTTGTTCTAGTTATTATGTCTCTTCTAGAAGCATATATACCTTCTTTGTTGTTCTAGTTATTATGTCTCTTCTAGAAGCATATCCTACCTTCTTGGTTGTTCTAGTTATTATATCTCTTCTAGAAGCATATATACCTTCTTTGTTGTTCTAGTTATTATGTCTCTTCTAGAAGCATATCCTACCTTCTTGGTTGTTCTAGTTATTATATCTCTTCTAGAAGCATATATACCTTCTTTGTTGTTCTAGTTATTATGTCTCTTCTAGAAGCATATCCTACCTTCTTTGTTGTTCTAGTTATTATATCTCTTCTAGAAGCATATATACCTTCTTTGTTGTTCTAGTTATTATGTCTCTTCTAGAAGCATATCCTACTTCTTTGTTGTTCTAGTTATTATATCTCTTCTAGAAGCATATATACCTTCTTGGTTGTTCTAGTTATTATGTCTCTTCTAGAAGCATATATACCTTCTTTGTTGTTCTAGTTATTATGTCTCTTCTAGAAGCATATCCTACCTTCTTAGTTGTTCTAGTTATTATATCTCTTCTAGAAGCATATCCTACCTTCTTGGTTGTTCTAGTTATTATGTCTCTTCTAGAAGCATATATACCTTCTTGGTTGTTCTAGTTATTATGTCTCTTCTAGAAGCATATATACCTTCTTGGTTGTTCTAGTTATTATGTCTCTTCTAGAAGCATATATACCTTCTTGGTTGTTCTAGTTATTATGTCTCTTCTAGAAGCATATCCTACCTTCTTGGTTGTTCTAGTTATTATATCTCTTCTAGAAGCATATATACCTTCTTTGTTGTTCTAGTTATTATGTCTCTTCTAGAAGCATATCCTACCTTCTTTGTTGTTCTAGTTATTATATCTCTTCTAGAAGCATATATACCTTCTTTGTTGTTCTAGTTATTATGTCTCTTCTAGAAGCATATCCTACCTTCTTTGTTGTTCTAGTTATTATATCTCTTCTAGAAGCATATATACCTTCTTTGTTGTTCTAGTTATTATGTCTCTTCTAGAAGCATATCCTACCTTCTTAGTTGTTCTAGTTATTATATCTCTTCTAGAAGCATATCCTACCTTCTTGGTTGTTCTAGTTATTATGTCTCTTCTAGAAGCATATATACCTTCTTGGTTGTTCTAGTTATTATGTCTCTTCTAGAAGCATATATACCTTCTTGGTTGTTCTAGTTATTATGTCTCTTCTAGAAGCATATATACCTTCTTGGTTGTTCTAGTTATTATGTCTCTTCTAGAAGCATATCCTACCTTCTTTGTTGTTCTAGTTATTATATCTCTTCTAGAAGCATATCCTACCTTCTTGGTTGTTCTAGTTATTATGTCTCTTCTAGAAGCATATCCTACCTTCTTTGTTGTTCTAGTTATTATATCTCTTCTAGAAGCATATATACCTTCTTGGTTGTTCTAGTTATTATGTCTCTTCTAGAAGCATATATACCTTCTTGGTTGTTCTAGTTATTATGTCTCTTCTAGAAGCATATATACCTTCTTTGTTGTTCTAGTTATTATGTCTCTTCTAGAAGCATATCCTACCTTCTTAGTTGTTCTAGTTATTATGTCTCTTCTAGAAGCATATCCTACCTTCTTAGTTGTTCTAGTTATTATGTCTCTTCTAGAAGCATATATACCTTCTTGGTTGTTCTAGTTATTATGTCTCTTCTAGAAGCATATATACCTTCTTTGTTGTTCTAGTTATTATGTCTCTTCTAGAAGCATATCCTACCTTCTTTGTTGTTCTAGTTATTATGTCTCTTCTAGAAGCATATATACCTTCTTTGTTGTTCTAGTTATTATGTCTCTTCTAGAAGCATATCCTACCTTCTTGGTTGTTCTAGTTATTATGTCTCTTCTAGAAGCATATATACCTTCTTGGTTGTTCTAGTTATTATGTCTCTTCTAGAAGCATATATCTACCTTCTTGTTGTTCTAGTTATTATGTCTCTTCTAGAAGCATATATACCTTCTTGTGTGTTCTAGTTATTATGTCTCTTCTAGAAGCATATATACCTTCTTTGTTGTTCTAGTTATTATATCTCTTCTAGAAGCATATATACCTTCTTTGTTGTTCTAGTTATTATGTCTCTTCTAGAAGCATATATACCTTCTTTGTTGTTCTAGTTATTATATCTCTTCTAGAAGCATATATACCTTCTTGTTGTTCTAGTTATTATGTCTCTTCTAGAAGCATATCCTACCTTCTTTGGTTGTTCTAGTTATTATATCTCTTCTAGAAGCATATCTACCTTCTTGGTTGTTCTAGTTATTATGTCTCTTCTAGAAGCATATCCTACATTCTTGGTTGTTCTAGTTATTATGTTCTTCTAGAAGCATATCCTACCTTCTTAGTTGTTCTAGTTATTATAACTCTGCTTAGAAGCGAATCCTACCTTCTTTGTTGTTCTAGTTATTATGTTTCTTCTAGAAGCATATCCTACCTTCTTGGTTGTTCTAGTTATTATGTCTCTTCTAGAAGCATATCCTACCTTCTTGGTTGTTCTAGTTATTATGTTTCTTCTAGAAGCATATCCTACCTTCTTAGTTGTTCTAGTTATTATAACTCTGCTAGAAGCGAATCCTACCTTCTTTGTTGTTCTAGTTATTATGTTTCTTCTAGAAGCATATCCTACCTTCTTGGTTGTTCTAGTTATTATGTTTCTTCTAGAAGCATATCCTACCTTCTTGGTTGTTCTAGTTATTATATCTCTGCTAGAAGCGCATCCTTCCTTCTTGGTTGTTGTTATTATTATGTCTCTTCTAGAAGCGCATCCTACCTTCTTGGTTGGCTTTAATATTATTTTCCCATTATCATAGGAGGAATATCATCAGCAGAGTTGATCCAGACCAGCAAAGACCGAGATCTGTGGAGAGCCATGAACGCGTACACCAGCTGGCAGGGTACTTGACGATTATAATGATGTTTGCTATTATTCATGCGTGACTGGATAATTTGACTAATGTTCTTCTACAGCAGAGGATCCTAAACCACGGCCAGCGGGCCACTTGTGGCCCGCCAGCTGTCAGAAAGTGGCACGTGAGGCCTCGAGCAGTCATTTTCCGCAATTATCGTTATAAAAACAAGCAACGTTCCAGACTCACTGACAGTAACCTAGCTGCGCTTATGACTTTGAGCACGACAGATTTGTGCCCAGACATTGATAAACTGGCATCTGAACGTAGGTAACTGGTTATGAAGAACAATTACAATTGTAAAATAATTAAATTAATAGCGATTTTCGAAACGTATTTAAAATTTAAGGTAAGAAAGGTAAGAATGATATTGCACGACTTGTATAATTTTATAACGTCGTGGCCCGCTTAACTACCGAAAATAGTAGATATGGCCCCCTGTTTGAAAAACTTGGGAACTACTGTTCTACAGGATATGGAGGCCAGCCCCGAATCTCAACCTTCCGTCGTCGCTTTTTATGACATGTATAGAGGTTTACATTGTTATACTATTCCTTGCTTCCATGTCCAGGTAACACAACAGCCTCTTTGGTGGCTTCTCCTGAGAGACTTGCTAGGTTGCAGTGCTTATACTCTGTGCGAGGGGTCACCAAACCTTTTTCACGGCGGGCCGGATAACTGAAAAAAATGACTAGTTCGGGCCGCATACTCATTATGTACAATACTTGCGCCGGTCTCCGTGGCGAAGGTGTTAAGGGAGCGGTTCGTGATCTCGTATACCCGCGTTCGAAACATAGCTGCGCACGATTGGGGAGAAGATCGCGTTGCGCTTGCTTTTTTAAGCTAAGGTATGGGTGCCGGTCGTTCAGAAACCAATGGCAAACCACTGAACGTGATCTTTCCAAGACATCAACAACAGCAAAAAATGCTGGTGGTGACTGCAAACGTCCTGTAAAGGTTATGCAACTAACTTTAACAATAGTTGCAAGCCTGAGCAGAAGCTCTGTGAAAAAAGACGAAAAACTAAGTTAATCATGGGCGAGTGGCGTGCAATACACGAAAAACAAAGACAACATATTTATTTACTAAGAAAAGTTATCAAAGAAAGCACCGTAAGCAAACAGATAGTTACATCAGACCTAGAGTGAACATATCCAAATCTCACAAACTAAGCAGCAAAAATGGTTAGTGAGATTTGAGAAACTGATATTTGGCTTTCAAGATATCATCAATGTTTAGTTTGGAATTGATTCATCCAATCAAGACACTTGCTTTCAGATGTTCATCAGTCAATCTCGTTCGATGTATTGACTTCGCATGCTTCAATTTTTGAAAATGTTTGCTCACGGACATAAGTTGTTCCAAACACTGATGCCATACCAGCGGCAAATTTCTTCAGTTTCGGAAACTCAACATCCGGTAAGCAGCGGCAAAATTCAACAAGTTTTACATCTCTGTGCTTCTCTTTCAACAAGTCATTTGCTTACAAGTCAATGAGCTCCAACTGTAGTTCAACTGGCACATCATCAAGGTGTCAATCAATCGGATTCTGAAACAGAAGATTATCACTCTCAATTCTGTCAAGATATGAAAATCTCTCCAAACTATCTTCTTCCAGTCACGGATGCAACCCCCCCCCCCCCCCCCCCCCCCCGGAAAATCGAGATTGAATTTTTGGTGATTGTAGCGCAAAACTCTTTGATACAGTGAAAAATAGAAACGTTGTTTCCTTCAAGTTGTGCTTCAAAGAATGACAGCTATCTCCAAAATCTTTTGATGATCCAGTAGAGATCAAAGACAATGTTATCCATCCCTTGAAGTTTCAAGTTCAATTAATTCATGTGGGATGTGGTGTCGACCAACATTGACAACTTTGACAGCCAGGTAGGATCTGACAGCTGTGGATCAACTCTATATTTTTCAGTGAGGAAAACATTTATTTCGTTTCGCAGCTTGTAAAAAACGAAATTGGACTTTGCCGCAGCTGAGCCACCTCAATGATGTGTGATAAGGCAAGTCACAGAATTCAGAATCAATGTCTTCAAGAAAAGCCTGGAACTGACGGTGATTGAATGCATGTCCTCTATTGAAGTTCACAGCTGAAATGACGGGTTTCAGTACACAAGAAATATCTAAGTCTTTCACTCACAGTGCTTGCTGATGTATGATGCAGTGTATGAACACCGCGCAAGGAATTTGCAAATCTTGATTTTTGCGTGTCCTGATCTGCCCAATCAGACTCTTCCTCACTCCAGCCATGTTTTTCTTCCTCCATCAACTGTAACACCTCGAAGCTGATTCAACTGAAGGTTATAGTCTTGCAAAACTTTTGCACTTACATGAAAGAATATATTTTCCAGCCGTTGTTCCATGCATGCTGCAAACGGATGCCAACTCCTCTGTTATCTGAAAGTCAAAATTGACACCACGAATGAACACGAGAAGTTGTAACGTACTCAAGAGATCAGTATACTCATCCAGCGCTAGAGAATACCGCAACAAGTTTCTAATTTTCTCCCGTATCTGTAGCACTATGTTCTCTCCAAATTCTTCTGTTTTTCGCACAGCTGAACTTTCCGAAAGGCTGATAGTTCCAAACAAATCGGCTTTCTCAGGACACAAGTCATTTGCTGCTCCCAGCATACACTCTTTGATGAAGTTGCCATCAGTAAACGGTTTTCCTCGTTCTGCCATCTTATGCACTATTTTGAAACTCGTACCAGTGACAGATTCATTTTTTGTAAACTCCCTGAAGAGATTTCTTTGTGTTTCTAAACCACGTTTCATGTACTCATATTTCTCAGAGCGTCATTTTCCAGAAAACTTTGAATATTTTCATAGATGTTTTGTTTCGTGGTGGCGCCAAAGATTGTACTCTTTCAAAACAACAACACTTTCGCTGCATATTACTGGTCCTTTTTTCCACAAATATTTATTTTATTCTCCATTCGTCATTGAAAACGCGACACTCGGCGTCCACTGGTGTTTTTCTTAGTAGCCATAATTAAGGGTGAAGTACACGGAATCTGAAAATGAACCAGACTTTGAATTAGAAACATAATTAAACTCCTATTGAAACACACGAATAGCAGAGGACAAGGGGTCACTGGTGTAGCAACGGCGCACCAAAGGTACATATATATTTATAAGTACCTTTGGCAATAGAATACATCTCAAAAAAGGTTTGCAAACTGTATAAATAGGGCCGGCCTAAATAAATAGCTTATAGCAGAGTTATTCAACAGGCGTTCCGCGAAAGTGGCAGCCAGGTGTTCCGCAGAAACAGACCTAAATCACCTAAATGCAGCATTTCTGTCCATCTGGTTTATTACATAAGGTAGAACAGCACTTGGACCATCGCACAGAGTTCCTTGAGCAACGTAAACATTTGCATAAGAATCTTCAGCAGAAAGTTTGGAAAAAGAAACACTGGCCTAGAGATCAGCTAGATTAACACCCTGACCGGAGAATTCTTCTGAGCAGGGGATAATATTTTCGTAATAACTCGAGGCTTCTATGGCATTTTTATGCTATATTTGCTACTTTATTTCCTCTATTCACACTTGTAGTTCACTTACCTATCGCTGTAAAACAAAGAAATCCGTGTTACAAACCTATAAAATTGATGACTGGCAAAAACAAGTAAATATTTCTGGAACATCGGACCTGTGTTGACAGCTTGGCGCATCTGGAGGAGGGAAAGAGGCATGGGTGTTGCCATGGAAACCATGGTAGCGTCAGAGCGCAGGCGGCGCTATCACGAGATGGACTTGGGATGGTGCGAAATAAGCAAACATTACAATAAACAAGAAAATCTATATACAGTAATTTATAACTGAAAATAGTAAATTTTAGACACTTGCCAACCAGGAGGTCTCCGCACGTGTGAAGTTCTTCTATTATTCTAAACATAATATTTACATTTAACATTGTATCACAACGTCTCGTGTTCCATACGTTATATCAAGCAAGTTCGAGTACCGTCGGCGGGTCGGATGAAATGACGTCGCTGACCGGATCCGGCCCGCGGGCCGTAGTTTGGTGACCCCTGCTCTGTGCTAGCATTTAGAGCCTCGGTAATGCATGTACAGCTTCCTCCTTAGTGACGTTCTCTTTTGTGACTTCCTCCTTGATGACCTCCTCCTTGGTGACTTTCTCCTTCGTTAGTTCCCCCTTGGCGACTTCCCATTTGGTGACTTCTTCTTTTGTGACTTCCTCCTTGGTGACTTCCTCCTTGATGACTTCCACCTTGGTGGCTCCCTCCTTGATGACTTCCTCCTTAGTGACTTCCTCCTTTGCGACTTCCTCCTTTGTGACTTCTTCCTAGGTGGCTTCCTCCTTGGTGGCTTCCTCCTTGATGACTTCCTCCTTCGTGGCTCCCTCCTTTGTGACTTTCTCCTTGATAGCTTCCCCTGAGAGACTTGCTTCGTTACAGTGTCCATATTCTGTGCTTCCATTTAGAGTCCCGGTAAAATACGGACGAAGCCCAGTTAGCCTCTACTTACGGCATGCCTGGCATTTTGCAGTTTTGCTTTGTTGTGTACGTTGACTGTCAATGACCGCCAGCGTAGATAATACGCATGTTGCTACATCTATTGCACTGGACTCATTATTTTTTTTTTTGCTTGTGGATTAGCTATCCACTGTTACCAGTATTCCCCCGCCTTCAGGCAAATCCACCCTAACACCAGTGGTACTTGTAATTTACATCCCCAAGCCAACGACACGAAGCCAACATGTTAGTCCAACTGAATGGTGTAGGGGTTGATCCCGCTACCTCAGCATCAGCACACCGGAAATTTAACAGCGAACAGTCTTATCCATTCGGCAATGGTAACCTGCGTAGCTTGCAGTGTTTCTATTCGTTAATCTTCCACAAATGGTCTCGGTAACATACAGGGGACAAATGTGTGCCCTTATGTCTTTCTGATTCAGCAACAGAGCAAGTCTACAATGATTGGACATATGGTGCAAGACTCACGTATTTATAGATCAATCGACATTCAGAGAATGATATGGCAGTTTCACACCGGTATCCTTTACTTTGCAAGACAGTTACTGGTACCCATTTACTGGAAGCCCAATTCGATTTTTGAAATTTTGAATCCGTGTAAATTATGATCGAACCCATGGCCACTGGATCTAAAGGCAAACGTCCAGCCACAGATCACCACGACAACAGACCACATCAACACCAGTCCACCATGACACCAGACCACCACGACACAACACCACCATGACACCAGACCACCACGACACCAGACCACCAAGACACCACACCACCATGACACCAGACCACCACGACACCACACCACCATGACACCAGACCACCACGACACCAGACCACCACGACACGACACCACCATGACACCAGACCACCACGACACCAGGCCGCCACGACACCAGATCACCACGACACCACACCACCATGACAACAGACTACAACAACACCTGATCACCACGACACCAGACCACCACGACACCAGACAACCAGACCACCAGACAACCAGACCACCAGACTACCACAACACCAGACCACCACTACACCAGACGACTATGACACCAGACTACCACAACACCAGACCACCACGACACCAGACCACCATGACACCAGACTACCACAACACCAGACCACCACAACACCAGACCACTATGACACCAGACCGCCACGACAGCAGACCACCATGACACCAGACTACCACAACACCAGACCACCACGATACCTGACCACCACGACACCAGATCAACAGAAACCCACAACACCAGACCACCACGACACCAGACCACCACGACACCAGACCACCACGACACCAGACCACCACGACACCAGACCACCATGACACCAGACCACCACGACACCAGACCACCATGACACCAGACCACCACGACACCAGACCACCAGACCACCATGACACCAGACCATCACGACACCAGACCACCATGACACCAGACCACCATGACACCAGACCACCACGACACCAGACCACCAGACCACCATGACACCAGACCACCAGACCACCACGACACCAGACCACCAGACCACCAGACCACCATGACACCAGACCACCACGACACCAGACCACCACGACACCAGACCACCACGACACCAGACCACCACGACACCAGACCACCACGACACCAGACCACCAGACCACCACGACACCAGACCACCAGACCACCACAACACCAGACCACCAGACCACCACAACACCAGACCACCATGACACCAGACCACCACGACACCAGACCACCAGACCACCACGACACCAGACCACCATGACACCAGACCACCACGACACCAGACCACCACGACACCAGACCACCACGACACCAGACCACCACGACACCAGACCACCAGACTAACACGACACCAGACTACCACGACACCAGACAACCACGACACCAGACCACCACGAAACCAGACCACCAGACCACCATGACATCAGACCAACAGACTACCAGACCACCACGACACCAGACCATCACGACACCAGACCACAAGACTAACACGACACCAGACCACAACGACACCAGACCACAACGACACCAGACCACCACTATACTAAACCACCAAGACACCAGACCACCACGACACCAGACCACCACGACACCAGACCACCAGACCACCATGACATCAGACCAACAGACTACCAGACCACCTCGACACCAGACCATCACGACACCAGACCACCAGAACATCACGATACCAGACCACCAAGACATAAGATCACCATGACACCAGACCACCACGACACCACGACACCAGACCACCACGACACCAGACCACCACGACACCAGACCACCACGACACCAGACCACCACGGTACAGACCACCACGACACCAGACCACCACGGTACAGACCACCACGACACAGACCACCACGACACAGACCACCACGTCACCAGACTACCACGACACTAGACCACCACGACACCAGACCAACACGACACCAGACCAACACGACACCAGACCACCACGATACTAAACCACCACGATACCAGATCACAACGACACCAGACCACCACGACACCAGACCACCATGACACCAGACCAACACGACATAGACCACCACGATACTAAACCACCAAGACACCAGACCACCACGGTACAGACCACCACGACACAGACCACCACGACACAGACCACCACGACACCAGACCACCACGACACAGACCACCACGACACAGACCACCACGACACAGATCACCACGACACAGACCACCACGACACAGACCACCACGACACCAGACTACCACGACACATACCACCACGAGACGCGGGAAGATAGTCTGGGACACTACTCAAGTTTGAAAACATGAAGATCCTCATAGGAGAGGGTGGGTTCGTCATTGGAACAGTTGGTGTCAGAAGAACTGAAAACATTCACGGTCACTTTGGATTGGGAGAGGATGGGTATTCCCTGCAACAGTTGAGAACTTTGTAAGTTTATTTGGACCTGGAGACATAAATACATTAGAGAGAGAGAGAGAGAGAGAGAGAGAGAGAGAGAGAGAGAGAGAGAGAGGGAGAGAGAGACAGAGAGAGAGAGAGAGAGAGAGAGAGAGAGAGAGAGAGAGAGAGAGAGAGAGAGAGAGAGAGATGCTGGAAGAAGCTTGCAAGGAACATTAAAAGGAACTGCATTATCATAGTGACTAGACGCCCTTCTTGTCGACCCGGATGTCGAGGGGTCCAATCGGCATCGTGGCGGATTCTTAAAAGAATAAATTGACTTCCAGGTCGACCTAGCCTAACTGAGTGCCATACAAATGTAGCAGGAAGTAAAAGCGTCTGACGTGGCGCTGACCACTTACACTGCGAGTGCTGGTTGGTTTATAAACATTCTGATGTAGCCCATATTCACGATGCCCCTAAGACGTGTAGAAGGTTCCTGTTCTGACCTTAAAGGGACTGTGCGTGTTTTAAATCTCAGACACGCATGTCCATCATCACCACAGGAGATGGCTTACCCTGGAATAGATCAGACCACGCAACCAGAATGCGGATCGATGATTTATTGATTCAACAGCAATTTAAGAATGATGTACTATCATCAAAATCAATATCAGGACAGGCTTTGGTTGTGTACATTTTGGCTGCATGTAATCTAAACTCCAACAATCCCAGAAACAAACAATAACAAAGTAGTAATGTAAAACCTGACGAAAACATACCGCATCGGTAAAAGACCAACAACACACATTTGAAGAATAACTTAGTTAAATATGGGAGAGATTATAGAAATACAATAAATGTATTGAGAAAACAATGGGAAACATCTTGACAATCAATAAATGGAATATGTGTGTGTGTGTGTATATATATATATATTTGAAGAGGCTAAAATAATAACCAAAGCATAGACACTAAAAGAATCATCATCATCGTCAAGTGCCCTGCCTGGTGGCGTAGTTGTTCAAGGCTCTCCAGTTCTCGTTCTTTAGTGTTCTGGATCAAGTCTACTGATGACATTCCTCCATGCCATTGTCTTAATCCATCCAGCATCATTTCTTCGTGTCTGCCTCTATCCCTATTTCCATTGATGTTTCCAGTTGTCGCGATTGAAAACAAAATCAAGAACAACGATATACACTTTGCACAGTAAAATGAGGGACACACCAGCAAACCTTGCTTTCATACTTACAGCGTGGGAAAAGTCATATGGCAGACACAGTCGGGAATATATATATATATATATATATATATATATATATATATATATATATATATATATATATATATATATATATATATATATATATATATTCCCTCGTTCAACAGCAAAGAGTCATACTACTAATCATTCCCACCGCTATTTGGTTGAAAGGTCTTGTGTCTTACCCTCTCAGTTTTGAGATTCGTCCAGAACCCCTGTCGACCCTCCGCAATCTCATTCTTTATACATACTTGTTCTCAATCTGTTCCCCCGCCTTCTCCACCTTGTCCCACGGGAGCACGACCACCTCTCCTTTGTCCATGGATAATTCGCCCACCAAGAGGTGCATTCCCTGCCATAAGCTTATTCATTCCCCCGCACTACTGCATGCCCAGTGCAAATAATCCATACAATTCTCACAATGTGACAGCTGTAATGCACCGAGAAATACCCGTCTCCATGACGGTGCGCATTAAGAGATCATATCTGACTCTGTTATTTGCCACCTCAACATCCAGCGCTGCTGCCATTATTTCCTTTTATTTCTGATCTCCTTATAACCATCTTTACTGAACGCTTCTCCAGATAGCTTGTGGCAGAAACACTTATACCACTTTGCGATACAACTTCACCATATGAAATATGTACACAATTTCTACCCAGTGTCATTTAAGATTCCATTAGCTCTGATACATTGGTGACTGTGCAAATATCGATACAAAGATGTGTGTTACCGGAACATGAATGACGCAGGCATTGATATTGCACCTCGGGAGCAAGTCACCGCGGATCGCGTTGCATGGACTGCAAAGATCAGAAATGAGATAAAGACAGAGGAGAGAAAGATTGCAGATAGCTCACACACTGAGTGTGTGAGACGTCAGACGGTGCGTGATGAAGTAAATGACTATGTGTTCACATGCATCTATTATGGAGGAACACTTAACGCGTGAATTGGACTGGTCAGTCACATTCTCTATCGCTATGGGTTGTAGTTAATACGCCTTATTTTAAGCACACTGGTATACACTATCGTCTACCAGGACAGTAAAATGCCAGTGTGTGTGTGTCTGTATGTGTGCGTGCCTGCATGCGTGCGTGCGTGCGTGTGTGTGTGTGTGTGTGTGTGTGTGTGTGTCAATATAATTACATAGTTAAATGTGATGTACATTACCTAAGAATACTTCTTGACATTTTTACACATCAGGTTACACATGGCTGACAATACTAGCTTCCACATTTTTCAGAAGACTTAATTCCAGGGTACTTCCTAAACATTTCCAAATGCATGTTAGATGGAATAAATGCCACTCTGAGCAAGTATACTCTGTCTATTCAGCTGCACTGTCCATTAGATTCCAGAGAACTTTCGCCACGTCACCTTTATCACAAAGTAGCCCTCCACCAGACCGCGTTGCGCTGTGTTTAAACGCGATGGTATGGGAGCGGGTCGTTCAGAAACAATGGCAAACTACTGAACGTAAACTTTCCAAGACATCAGCAACAGCAGTAACATGCTGGCTTTAACTGCGATGTTCTGTTTAAAAGGATATGAAAAAAGCCCTCCACCCAGAGCTGCAACAGCAGCCATTCTATCAGCCTATTCAGACCTGCTTGCCTTAGGCAGAATATCAATCATAGGCCCCAATCTCCGCCCTCTAGAGGGCGGCAACCATACATCCGGGAAATATTTGTCTTTTCTTTCCGAAGCATAGGTTGTAAGTCCCTTAAACAGACAACATGTTTGACTATTGTGTCATGCAATCATCGGAATGCTGTTGTCACAGCCCGCACTTCCATTCTCATGCTAGCTGTTGTAGTAGCAGATACCAAACTCCTTATTTAAACAGTCCATGTATCTTTGCAATTAAACCCACCCGCTCTTGTTACTTCACAGCACAGACCCATCAGTGTATAAGCTTACATCGCCCTAGTGTGTGTTGTATTCTGTCTGCTGTTGCGTGGGCATTCCTGGCTCATCCACTGTCATTTATGGGGATCCTCTATCCAGTCTAACTATAACTCTATACACTGTCAATAGTTGGGAGTGGGGGATGGGGAGAGAAGAAAGAGGGTGTATCATTTACCCATTCATTTTAATGCTTTCCTGTCTAATTCACACCTTTGTGACCCCAACGTGTGCCACCCAAGACCTGCTTCTCTTCAATCTATACTCCTTGGTATCACCACTAACTACGTACTGGAGACATGCTGTAGTGTGGGTTATACAGGGTTGACTATCTTTTGGGTGATCATTCGTTGACACTGGTTCTTTCCACTTTACATAACTGACACTAAACCTGAAGCGACATAGGATCGAGTCGAACTCCCGCTGGCAGACTTCCGGTTACGCTTTTTACTAATATTGGACTGGTAGTATATGGTTCCGTAGCCCAGCTACAAATTTAAGTGCGTAGAGTGACACTGTGAGCTGTGAATTTCATGTGAACTGCTTTTACATCTATCTATCCTCGATTGTTTGTTATTGTGAACTGCAATGTTCAGAAAAAATGGCAAGCGACCGGCTGCTGCACTAGCTGCTTTTCCTTTAAGTTTTAATGGGTGTGCCAGCTTGTTTTTAAGTGACTGTCGTTTCCATCGAAGATGAACTGTAATTTTAGTGGCAGACTGTGTTGCTTGCATCCTGTCAGCGACCGTAGACCTGTGCGAGCTGTTGGTTTGTCAGGGTTGCTCTCTGTTCCACGTTTGACATGGGAGAGTTAGGTGCATTTTGAGTGATATTTACTGGTAGAGGAACGGAGCATTATGGGAGTGACCTTTTGCCATGACAGCAACCAACCAAAGAACCAATCAACCAACCAACAAACCTACACACCCACCCACAAACCAACCAACCAACCAACCAATCAACCAACAAACCCACACACCCTCCCACACACCAACCAACCAATCAACCAACCAACCAATCAACCAACCGACCAACAACCGCCGGTAGCTAAAGTAATGCTTATTTCGTAGAACACAAGCTTACATGCTCGTACAATAGGTCATGGACATTGGTGCTGTCGCTGCCTCACACAGTATCATACTGGACGCCGCACACCGTGTCACACCCTTACACTGGACGCCTAACACCATGTCACACCCTAACACTGGACACATAACACCATGTCACACCCTAACACTGGACACATAACACCATGTCACACCCTAAAACTGGACACATAACACCGTGTCACACCCTAACACTGGACACATAACACCGTGTCACACCCTAACACTGGACACATAACACCATGTCACACCCTAACACTGGACACATAACACCATGTCACACCCTAACACTGGACACATAACACCATGTCACACCCTAACACTGGACACATAACACCATGTCACACCCTAACACTGGACACATAACACTATGTCACACCCTAACACTGGACACATAACACCATGTCACACCGTAACACTGGACACATAACACCATGTCACACCCTAACACTGGACACATAACACCATGTCACACCCTAACACTGGACACATAACACCATGTCACACCCTAACACTGGACACATAACACTATGTCACACCCTAACACTGGACACATAACACCATGTCACACCCTAATACTGGACGCCGCACACCATGTTAAACCCAAACACTGGACGCCGCACACCATGTCACACCCTAACAATGGACGCCTAACACCATGTCACACCTAACAATGGACACATGACACCATGTCACACCCTAACACTGGACACATAACAACATGTCACACCCTAACACTGGACACATAACAACATGTCACACCCTAACACTGGACACATAACACCATGTCACACCCTAACACTGGACGCCTAACACCATGTCACACCTAACAATGGACACATAACACCATGTCACACCCTAACACTGGACACATAACAACATGTCACACCCTAACACAGGACACATAACAACATCTCACACCCTAACACTGGACACATAACACCATGTCACACCCTAACACTGGACACATAACAACATGTCACACCCTAACACTGGACACATAACACCATGTCACACGCTAGCACCGGACAGATAACACCATGTCACACGCTAGCACCGGACATACACTACCATGCCACACGCTAACACTGGACGCCGCACACCATGTTACACCCAAACACTGGACGCCGCACACCATGTCACACCCTAACACTGGACGCCGCACACCATGTCACACCTAACACTGGACACATAACACCATGTCACACCCTAAGACTGGAAGCCTAACACCATGTCACATCCTATCACTGGACACATAACAACATGTTTCACCCTAACACTGGACACATAACAACATGTCACACCCTAACACTGGACGCATAACAACATGTCACACCCTAACACTGGACACATAACAACATGTCACACCCTAACACTGGACGCATAACAACATGTCACACCCTAACACTGGACACATAACACCATGTCATCGCTAGCACCGGACACATAACACCATGTCACACGCTAGCACCGGACACATAACACCATGTCACACGCTAGCACCGGACATACACTAACATGCAACACGCTAACACTGGACGCCTAACACCATGTCACACCTAACACTGGACACATAACACCATGTCACACCTAACACTGGACACATAACACCAAGTTTCACCCTAACACTGGACACATAACACCATGTCACACCTAACACTGGACACATAACACCATGTCACACCCTAACACTGGACGCCTAACACCATGTCACACCTAACACTGGACACATAACACCATGTCACACCCTAACACTGGACGCCTAACACCATGTCACACCTAACACTGGACACATAACACCATGTTTCACCCTAACACTGGACACATAACACCATGTCACACCCTAACACTGGACACATAACACCATGTCACACCCTAAGACTGGAAGCCTAACACCATGTCACACCTAACACTGGACACATAACACCATGTCACACCCTAAGACTAGAAGCCTAACACCATGTCACACCTAACACTGGACACATAACACCATGTTTCACCCTAACGCTGGACACACAACACTATGTCACACCCTAACACTGGACACATAACACCATGTCACACCTAACACTGGACACATAACACCATGTCACACCTAACACTGGACGCCTAACACCATGTCACATCCTATCACTGGACACATAACACCATGTTTCACCCTAACACTGGACACATAACAACATGCCACACCCTAACACTGGACGCATAACACCATGTCACACCCTAGGACTAGAAGCCTAACACCATGTCACACCTAACACTGGACACATAACACCATGTTTCACCCTAACTCTGGACACATAACACTATGTCACACCCTAACACTGGACACATAACACCATTTCACACCTACCACTGGACACATAACACCATGTCACACCTAACACTGGACGCCTAACACCATGTCACATCCTATCACTGGACACATAACACCATGTTTCACCCTAACACTGGACACATAACAACATGTCACACCCTAACACTATACGCATAACAACATGTCACACCCTAACACTGGACACATAACAACATGTCACACCCTAACACTGGACGCATAACACCATGTCACACCCTAACACTCGACACATAACACCGTGTCACACGCTAGCACCGGACACATAACACCATGTCACACGCTAGCACCGGACATACACTACCATGCCACACGCTAACACTGGACGCCGCACACCATGTTACACCCAAACACTGGACGCCGCACACCATGTCACACCCTAACACAGGACGCCTAACACCATGTCACACCCAACACTGGACACATAACACCATGTCACACCTTAAGACTGGAAGCCTAACACCATGTCACACCCTAACACTGGACCCATAACACCATGTCACATCCTAACACTAAACGCCGCACACCATTTCACACCCTAAAACTGAACACATAACACCATGTTACATCCTAGCACTCGACACCGCACATCATGTCACATCCCATCACTGGACACATAACATCATGTTACACCCTAAAACTGGATGCCCCACACCGTGTCACACCCTAACACTGGACACATAACACCATGTCACACCCTGACACTGGACGCATAACACCATGTCACACCCTGACACTGGCCGCATAACACCATGTCACACCCTAACACTGGACGCCGCACACCATGTTACATCCAAATACTAGACGCCGCACACCATGTTACACCCTAAGACTGGACGCATAGCACCATGTCACACCCTAACACTGGACGCCGCACACCTTATCACACCCTAACACTGAACGCCGCACACTATGTCACACCTAACACTGGACACATAACAAAATGTCACACCCTAACACTCGACGCATAACACCATGTCACATCCTAACACTAAACGCCGCACACCATGTCATACCCTAACACTGGACACATAACACCATGTCACATCCTAACACTCGACACCGCACATCATGTCACATCCTATCACTGGACACATAACACCATGTCACACCTTAAAACATGTAACACCTTAAAACATCCTATCACTGGACGCCTATCACCGTATCACACCCTAACACTGGACGCATAATACCATGTCACACCCTAAGACTAGAAGCCTAACACCATGTCACACCTAACACTGGACACATAACACCATGTTTCACCCTAACACTGGACACATAACACTATGTCACACCCTAACACTGGACACATAACACCATGTCACACCTAACACTGGACACATAACACCATGTCACACCTAACACTGGACGCCTAACACCATGTCACATCCTATCACTGGACACATAACACCATGTTTCACCCTAACACTGGACACATAACAACATGTCACACCCTAACACTGGACGCATAACACCATGTCACACCCTAAGACTAGAAGCCTAACACCATGTCACACCTAACACTGGACACATAACACCATGTTTCACCCTAACACTGGACACATAACACTATGTCACACCCTAACACTGGACACATAACACCATGTCACACCTAACACTGGACACATAACACCATGTCACACCTAACACTGGACGCCTAACACCATGTCACATCTTATCACTGGACACATAACACCATGTTTCACCCTAACACTGGACACATAACAACATGTCACACCCTAACACTGGACGCATAACAACATGTCACACCCTAACACTGGACACATAACAACATGTCACACCCTGACACTGGACGCATAACACCATGTCACACCCTGACACTGGACGCATAACACCATGTCACACCCTAACACTGGACGCATAACACCATGTTACATCCAAACACTAGACGCCGCACACCATGTTACACCCTAAGACTGGACGCATAACACCATGTCACACCCTAACACTTGACGCCGCACACCTTATCACACCCTAACACTGAACGCCGCACACTATGTCACACCTAACACTGGACACATAACAAAATGTCACACCCTAACAATCGACGCATAACACCATGTCACATCCTAACATTAAACGCCGCACACCATGTCATACCCTAACACTGGACACATAACACCATGTCACGTCCTAACACTCGACACCGCACATCATGTCACATCCTATCACTGGACACATAACACCATGTCACACCTTAAAACATGTAACACCTTAAAACATTCTATCACTGGACGCCTAACACCGTATCACACCCTAACACTGGACGCATAATACCATGTCACACCCTAAGACTAGAAGCCTAACACCATGTCACACCTAACACTGGACACATAACACCATGTTTCACCCTAACACTGGACACATAACACTATGTCACACCCTAACACTGGACACATAACACCATGTCACACCTAACACTGGACACATAACACCATGTCACACCTAACACTGGACGACTAACACCATGTCACATCTTATCACTGGACACATAACACCATGTTTCACCCTAACACTGGACACATAACAACATGTCACACCCTAACACTGGACGCATAACAACATGTCACACCCTAACACTGGACACATAACAACATGTCACACCCTAACACTGGACGCATAACAACATGTCACACCCTAGCACTGGACACATAACACCATGTCACACGCTAGCACTGGACATACACTACCATGCCACACGCTAACACTGGACGCCGCACACCATGTCACACCTAACACTGGACGCCGCACACCATGTCACACCCTAACACTGGACGCCTAACACCATGTGACACGTATCACTGGACACATAACACCATGTCACACCCTAACACGGGACACATAACACCGTGTCACACGCTAGCACCGGACACATAACACCATGTCACACGCTAGCACCGGACATACACTACCATGCCACACGCTAACACTGGACGCCGCACACCATGTTACACCCAAACACTGGACGCCGCACACCATGTCACATCCAAACACTGGACGCCGCACACCATGTCACACCTAACACTGGACACATAACACCATGTCACATCCAAACACTGGACACATAACACCATGTCACATCCAAACACTGGACGCCGCACACCATGTCACACCCTAACACTGGACGCCGCACACCATGTCACACCTAACACTGGACGCCGCACACCATGTCACACCCTAACACTGGACGCCTAACACCATGTGACACGTAACACTGGACACATAACACCATGTCACACCCTAACACTGGACACATAACACCGTGTCACACGCTAGCACCGGACACATAACACCATGTCACACGCTAGCACCGGACATACACTACCATGCCACACGCTAACACTGGACGCCGCACACCATGTTACACCCAAACACTGGACGCCGCACACCATGTCACATCCAAACACTGGACGCCGCACACCATGTCACACCTAACACTGGACACATAACACCATGTCACATCCAAACACTGGACACATAACACCATGTCACATCCAAACACTGGACGCCGCACACCATGTCACACCTAACACTGGACACATAACACCATGTCACATCCAAACACTGGACACATAACACCATGTCACATCCAAACACTGGACGCTGCACACCATGTCACATCCAAACACTGGACGCCGCACACCATGTCACATCCAAACACTGGACGCCGCACACCATGTCACACCTAACACTGGACACATAACACCATGTCACATCCAAACACTGGACACATAACACCATGTCACATCCAAACACTGGACACATAACACCATGTCACATCCAAACACTGGACACATAACACCATGTAACATCCAAACACTGGACACATAACACCATGTCACATCCTAACACTGGACACATAACACCATGTCACATCCAAACACTGGACACATAACACCATGTCACATCCAAACACTGGACGCCGCACACCATGTCACATCCAAACACTGGACACATAACACCATGTCACATCCAAACACTGGACACATAACACCATGTCACATCCTAACACTAGACACATAACACTATGTCACATCCAAACACTGGACGCCGCACACCATGTCACATCCAAACACTGGACGCCGCACACCATGTCACATCCAAACACTGGACGCCGCACACCATGTCACACCTAACACTGGACACATAACACCATGTCACACCCTAACACTGGACACATAACACTATGTCACACCCTAAGACTGGACGCCGCACACCATGTCACATCCTAACACTGGACACATAACACCATGTCACACCCTAACACTCGACACATAACACCATGTCACATCCTAACACTAAACGCCGCACACCATGTCATACCCTAACACTGGACACATAACACCATGTCACATCCTAACACTCGACACCGCACATCATGTCACATCATATCACTGGACACATAACACCATGTCACACCTTAAAACATGTAACACCTTAAAACTTCCTATCACTGGATGCCTAACACCGTATCACACCCTAACACTGGACGCATAACAGCATGTCACACCCTAACACTGGACGCATAACACCATGTTTCACCCTAACATTGGACTCATAACATCATGTCACACCCTAACACTGGACGCATAACACCATGTCACATCCTAACACAGGACTCATAACACCATGTCACACCCTACTGCTGGACGCATAACACCATGTCACACCCTAACACTGGACGCCTAACACCATGTCACACTCTAACACTGGACACATAACACCATGTCACACCCTATCACTGGACACATAACACAATGTCACACCCTAACACTGGACACATAAAACATATCACACCCAAAACTGGACGCATAACACAATGTCACACCCTAACACTGGACGCGTAACACCATGTCACACCCTAACACTGGACGCATAGCACCATGTCGCACACTTACACTGGAAGCGTAACACAAGGTCACACCCTAACACTCGACACCGCACACAATGTGACACCCTAACACTCGACACACACAATATGTCACATCCTAACACTGGACGCATTACACAATATCACACCCTAACACTCGACACCGCACACAATGTCACACCCTAACACGAGACACCGCACACAATGTCACACTCTAATAGTGGACGGATAACACCATGTCACACCGTAACACTGGACACACAAAACCGTGTCACACCCTTAACACTCGACGCCGCACACTATGTCACACCCTTACACGGGACGCATAACACCATGTCAAACCCTAACACTGGACGCATAACACCATGTCGCACCCTTACACTGCACGCCGCACACCATGTCACACCATGGCACTGTATGCCGCACACCATGTCACACCATAGCACTGGACGCCGCACACCATGTCACACCCTGGCATTGGACGCCGCACACCATGTCACCCCTAGGCACTGGACGCATAACACCATGTCACACCTTTACACTGGACGCGTAACGCCATGTCATATCATGTCACACCATGTCACACCTTGTCACACCTTGAGACTGGACTCCTCATATCATGTCAAATCATGCCAGACCTTGCCACACCTTGACACTGTACGCCACACTCACAGGCCGACTGGGATATCAATTACGCGTGAGTACAAACGTGAATCACCTCGCGCGTCCCTCCCTCTTTCACCTCGACACTGTACGTCTCACCCATGTCAGACCTTAACACTGTGCCACACTTACAAGTCCTCTGTGTTATCAATTAATCAATTACGCGTGAATGCAAGCGTGAATCGCCACCCCCCCCCCCTCACTCCCCACACATCTTGCTCTCACGGATGGTCTGACGATTACAGCTGTGATGGCCCAGCTGCTCATTCACTGACACGCATGTATGGGTGTCGCCACGACGGCTACTGTCTCTTCCTCACACACAGTGAGTACAACACACCTGGTTGAAACACAGTCCTTTTCTCACACAACACAGGTTCTGTCCGCACCGTCTTGGTCATAAATATCTGCGCTTCATTAGCGTCGTTCACAGGACAATAGAATACACATGGTAAAAGTCATTGTAGTGATTTAGATATAAGAGACGTTCACATGGTAAAGATTGTTGTAGTGTTCTAGATATTGGAGACGTTCTCATGGTAAAGATCGTTGTTGTGTTCAAGATAAATGAGACATTCACATGGTAAAAGTCGTTGTAGTGTTTTAGATATAGGAGACGTTCACATGGTAAAGGTCGTTGTAGTGTTCTAGATATAAGAGACGTCCACATGGTAAAAGTTGTTGTAGTGTTCTAGATATTGGAGACGTTCACATGGTAAAGATCGTTGTTGTATTCAAGATAAATGAGACATTCACATGGTAAATGTCGTTGTAGTGTTTTAGATATAGGAGACGTTCACATGGTAAAGCTCGTTGTAGTGTTCTAGATATAGAAGACGTTCATCTGGTAAAAGTCGTTGTAGTGTTCTAGATATAAGCTACTTCAAAACGTTTTCCTATAGTGAATTTGAGAAACTAAGGATTGTTGCATATTCTTTTACAGGGCGGACCAGTCAACCCCTATATTTTTATGTTGTTTGTTATCTCTTGGTAAGTTTACATTCAATAGTTTGCCATTGCTTTCTGAACGACCGACACCCATACAATTTCCTAAAAAAACCCAACTCAAGGCGGTCTGCTGCCAAATCACCCACAGCTGTGTTTCGTACACGGTATAGGGGATTACTAGCTGCGTCCGTAAACCCGTCGGCACGGAGCACGCATGGAGACGGCTAAACATAATAGCGAAGACCTAAACACGATTGCAGACTGTATTGCCTGACATATTTCGCTGTATCTCGTCAGGTACATTCTGCAGAAATCACACAACATAAACTTTAGCAGTAAGATCAATCCTGCAAGCTGAAACATACAACACACATATTCACACAGTAATTCTAATTGTCTACCACGGTCATTTTTAACTGACTGTCATGTCTTTCTGTTTGCACACATTTGGCTTCGGTAAATGAATTGCGATTGCCTCTACCAGCTTTAACATGCGACTATTTTGTGTGATAACACGCGACACACATTGTCCCTATTAACCGCGTGATTAATTTGCAAAATATGCCGCCCACTCGATGACGTTGGAGATTTGTGGTGTGTAGGCTTGACCAGGTTCCTAGTCTTTCTTTTTTTTCAATTATACTGTTAATCCAATTGGGTATATGTGTTCGACATTCACGGAAAAATAGAATAGGCATGATGAAAGTCGTTGTAGTGTTGTAGATATAGGAGACGTTAACAGTAAAATAGAATATGCGCGGTAAAGGTCGTTGTAGTGTTTCAGATACACAAGGCATCGTCGACCAGAGATGAACTTGTCTACAGAAAATGTGAAGCAGAAGAAAAGTAGATCGGCCGTAGATCGTTCGTGGATTGGTCTTCCTAGCAAGAAGCTGTATCCCAAAGTTAAGTTTCGTTTATCATAAAGGTCGACCCATCAATTATTTGTCATTTGCTATCCTGAAGTTTTAGTTCACACCCATATAATAACATCTTTGTCTACTTTCTATTCATATTACTAAGTATGTAACATCTAACGGGAAACTTGATTGTCTACACTCTATTCTTAGTCCTAAGTAACCACTCCTAACATGTTTGTCTACTTTCTGTTCTCTTCCTAAGTAACCACTCCTGACCTGTTTGTCTACTCTCTATTCTTAATCATAAGTAACCACTCCTAACATGTTTGTCTACTTTCTATTCTCTTCCTAAGTAACCACTCCTGACCTGTTTGTCTACTCTCTATTCTTAATCATAAGTAACCACTCCTAACCTGTTTGTCTACTTTCTATTCTTTGTCATGAGGAACCACTCTTAACCTCTTTGACTACTCTCTAGTCTTAGTCGTAAGGAACCACTCGCAATATGTTTGCCTACTTTCTATTCTTGTCCAAAGTAACCACCCCTTACTTCTTTGTCTACTCCCTATTCTTAGTTCGAAGTAACCACTCCTAACAAGTTTATCTAATCTCTATTCTTAGTCCTAAGTAATCACTTGTAACATGTTTGTCTCCTTTCAATGTTTAGTCCGAAGTAACCACCCCTAACTTGTTTTTCTACTTTCTATTCTCATTCCTAAGTAACCACTCCTAACCTGATTGTCTATTTCCATTTTTAGCCCGAAGTAACCACCTCTAACATTTTTGCCTATTCTCTATTCTTAGTCCAAAGTTACTACACCTAACCTTTTAGTCTACTTTCTTCTCTTAGTCCTAAGTAACCACATATAACCTGTTTGTCTACTCTCTATTCTTAGTTCTAATTAACCACTTCTAACCTGTTTGTCTACTCTCTATTCCTAGTCCTAAGTAACCACACATTATCCTTTTTGTCTACTTTCTACTCTTAGTGGGGGGGGGGGGGGGGGGGAAGGGGGATCTGCGTGGTCTCGAAGTATGGTGTCCGCCTCGAATGCTGGAGGTCCCGGGTTCATGCCCCGGTGTGGTTCGGGATTATTTTTCACGTGGACTTATAGTAATAAAAGTTCCCATGGTCACTAGGTAGTGAGATCGGACGCCCGTGTGTATTGTTGCGCACGTAAAATATCCCTTGGCAATTGGAAATCGAAAAAGAGTAGTCAAACGGCGCTGCCCGGGCAACATTTCGAGTTAAAAACCTACCCAAAGTATTTCAGGATCCTCGCCGGTGCTACAGAGTTCGTGCACTGAGCTGAGTTTCTCCAGACTCAGGTTTGAGTTAGGAGAACGGAGCACTTATGGGTTACACCCGTGTGCCGTGATGTTGATCGATCGACTAAACTAAACTAGGCTAAACTAAACGTTCTACTCTTAGTCCTAAGTAACCGATTCTAACCTGTTTGTCTACTCTCTAGTCTTAGTCCTAAGTAACTACTCCAAACCAGTTTATCTATTCTCTATTCTTAGTCCTAAGTAACCACTTGTAACCTGTTTGTCTACTTTCCATTTTCAGTCCGAAGTAACCAACCCTAACTTGTTTTTCTACTTTCTACTCTTAGTCCTAAGTAACAACACCTAACCTTTTTGTCTACTTTCTATTCTTAGTCTTAAGTAACCACTTCTAACCTGTTTGTCTTCTCTCTATTCTTAGTTCTAAGTATCACACCTAACTACACCACTCCTAACCTCTTTGTCTACTCTCTAGTCTTAGTCCAAAGGAATCACTCATAATCTGTTTGCCTACTTTCTATTCTAGTCCAAAGTAACCACCCCCTTACTCTCTATTCTTAGTCCGAAATAATCACTCCTAACCTGTTTGTCTACCTGTCTTCTCTTAGTCCTAAGTAACCATTCCTAACCTGTTTGTATATTGTCTATTTTTAGTCCTAGGTAACCACTCGTAACCTGACTGACAAGTACGCACGTTTCTGTTGTTGTTTACATTTGCTATAGTTGTCTCTAATGAAGACTAATTGACTGATTAATCCTGACCAAATGTTAAGTCGTTTGCTGTGGCAAAGGTATTGCGAATGCAATTCGTAATCCCGCATCATGCAGTCGAAACACAGCTACGGGCGATTTGGAAGCACGCATGTGTGTGTTGCTTCCCATGCAATCAATGGTAAACTACTGTATGTAAACTTGCAAAGAAATCACGAACAGCCAACAAATCCTGGTGTTGACTACCACATCCTGTAAAGGATATGCAGCTAACCTTTCTTTTTTTAAACTCACCCCGGGCATTGACTCATTCACACCTGTTGTAATTTCAAGGTACCCCTGGCTTGCTGCAAATGTCATAGAGGGATGGCAGAGCCAGCATACATTGCACACGTCTCCTTGGTGTAACAGCCGAGAATGGCTCGCACGGCCTTAGTTTGTATGCGCCACAGCTTCACTAGCTTCACTAGCTGGATATAAGATAGTATGAGCCATTCCAGACTAGACTCACTGCATAATGAAAACAAATTAGGATACAGTGCACATCCTTGCCGAGACTCTTTTTACGCGCTAAATGTTCCTAAATGTTTACTGATTTAAAACAAAATATTCCCACTTTCTTGCATATCCTATTTACAGAACATTGTAGTCAACACCAACATTTTTCAGCTGCTGTTGATGTCTTGGCAAGTTTTATGTTCAGTATTTTGCCATTGATTTCTGAACAACCGGCTCAATACCTTTCCGTAAGAAACAAATGCGACGCGATCCGCTACCGAATCTCGCGCATCTGTGTTTCGTACGTGGGCATACGTGATTACGAACAGCGTCCTTAACCCATTCGCCAGGGAGCCACTCAGACGCCACAAACAATATGTTGGACGGTTTATTGTCTGGTATATTTCTCTGCATCTCATCAGGTGTATACTGTAAAGTTATAAAGCCGGTTTTATGCAAAACATAACGACTTGGTGTTAAATGTGAAATTCTGGTGTTGATAACATATGTTCTACATTGGAATAATACCGGTGACTGTGTGTTTTAATTGTTTCAGCTTAAGTATTATTGACTTATTCACTTTATATGATATATAATTCTGCAGTATGCACTTGGCGTGTAAGCCGGGCCTTAGTCAGATATTACACCCCACATTGTGCCAACGGCTTTAGTCTAAAGACTAAATGTCATGGCACGGTAGACCAGGCCCTAAGCCTTGGTCGGCAACTGGTCTAGGATCGAAGCTCCGACAGGCGGACAGTTAGAGTATTGCTTTGCTGATTCGGCAGCTTCTGCAGCTTGTCTTGTTCCTAGTGTATTGGTACCTTTCCTCTGGAGTCAACTAGACAGGCTGAGAGAGGTTTCATGCTGCATGAGCAACGCATGGTCTCTAAATTCAGCCCAGGCTTTTTGTTATGGAGAGGTATAACTCCATTTGCTAATTAGTCATACATTTAATGAGATGCAGAGAAATATGTCAGGCAAATCGTGCAACATATTGTTTATGCAGTCAGTGTTTATAGATTCTTGTAGTTATTGTTTGCTTTTTACAAACTCTGTAGTTTTATTAGTTCGTTGCCACTGATGTTTAATTATTCCACTAGCTTGACTATGCCCGCATGTTTCATTCCGTCGAACACGGTTGTGCAGTTCTTGAAGCATACGTAAACGCGCATAAACGACTTGCAGCTGTAGAACATTAGTTTTGGTTCCTTGCACATAAGTGAACAACGAATACATGTTTTACTATATCGATGCTCATAGAATGGTGTATACATATCCCACTTTACCTGTATTTTATAGACATGATAGTTAGTTTAAAACTACCGTGGTAGACAATTCAAATTACTGTGTGAGTATGTATGTTGTATATTTCAGCTTGAAGGATTTATCTTATCATTTTAGTTTATGTTGTGTGATCTATAACAGTATGTGCGCGACGAGATGCAGCGATATGTGCCAAGCATAAACCGTGCAATCTATTATTTGTGTCTTCGTTATTCAAATATTTTTATTATTTATGTAGCGCTTTCTAATCCCGCCATGTGTTCATCAGAATATCTTAAAAACAAGATCAAGAGCATGCAGATCACATAAACAATCAGTGTAATGTCACATGACACAAGACTGTGTAGGTACTTTACCGTCCTAGCAGACGATAGTCATTGTGCTTCAAAAAGACAGATTAATCTCTCCATAGCACACAGCCTGGCCGAATTGTCAGAGTAGATACTATGCATTGCCCATGCGGCATGATCCCTCTCTCGGCCTGCTTAGTTTACTCCAGAGGAAAGTTAACTAAAATACGCCTGGAACAAGCCACGCAGCAGAAGCTGCCGGATCAACAAAGCAATGCTCTATCTCTTCGTCTCTCGAGGCTTAGATCCCCGACCATTTGCCGACCAAGGCTTAGGTCTCGTCTGCCCAGCCATAACATTTAGTCTTTAGGTTGCATTGCCTCGCACTAGGATAAAGGTTTGTTCCGCCTGCAGCCGTTGACGCAATGTCGAGTTTGGTGGGCGCTGAGCAACATTCGGCTGCGCTAGCCGAAATCAGGTTGGACCAAGTATTGTCATACTGTACCTCAATCATATCTGACTAAGAAATGACTAATGTGACAAAACTAATCCATCCCAAAATAATAGAAAAGATCAGAAATACAATAAAACATGCAGTATCAAGAAGTCAGTTTGGGTTCTTTATACATACATGACAAAATAATACAATGTTTGCTTTAACAATGCTCAGAGAATGATGTTTACATAAGCCGCTTTAACTATATTTATGTGTTGTAGAATATTCAAAAGCTTTCTGACTAATTGAAAGGTCCAGATTTGTTTGGCATTTTGCATGAACTCAGTTTAGATGCGAAAGATTTTAGGATAAAAAGGATTATAAATGGGGAACCATAATCTGTCATCTGATGAAGGGAGCACTTAGTGAATTCAAAGTAATTAAAAGGGGATTTAGATAAGGATGCGTTTTATCACTTGATATTTTCAGCATTTACAGCGAGACATTGCTCATAGACAACGACCATCTTCAGGGAGTTAAAATGGGAGGCCCACATGTGAATGCTCTGAGAGATGCCTGTATAACACAGCGATGGTGGCAAAGTATGAAGGCTGCCAGCAAGTCTTTTAGGCCACAGTGGTGGAGGACAGCGAGATGATATTGACGCTTCAAAGTCAACAAGCCATCACAAATTCCAGTATGCTGTCTATATAGTAGACATACAATTAAAATAGATCGTTCGGAAGTCAGAATGGCCGAATGGATTAGATCGTTCGTATTTGAACATCCGGTGTGCTAATGCCGAGGTAGCAAGTTCAACCTCTACTCCATTCAGCTGACTTGGTGATACAAATTACAAGCACCTCTGAAGACGGAGTGGGTTCGACTGATGTGGAGGATCACTGATAATAGGGTCAGCTAATCCAAACGCAAAAGCCAGTCCAGTGCATTAGAAGTGATAGCACGTGTATGGAGTACGGCTGAGTTCAAAGCGAGCGACCAATAAAAACAGGCTGCACTTTGTGGAAATTCGAATACCGTGATACGGGGTCAGTGTCCGGCACGTTGACACTTCTGTCTCACACCATGCGCATGAATCAATTGGTCATGGTCTGGCAGCTCCTCACCACAAATGGTCATAGCCAGGAAATTAAATGAGGAACCTTCTGAGACCACTAAGACAGTTCACAAATAAACACACATAGTATTGTTTGGCGTTCATAGAAGAAGAAGAAGGATGTAGAGATTAGAGGACGCACTAGACAACATAAAATTTGAAAGCTATAGTTACCGACCGGGATTCGAACCTGTCACCTCCAAATGACGATGGCGACTCGCTGCAGGAGCATGTGTACTTCTACGCATGACCAAATCTCTACTTCCTTCTTCTCCTTCTGTGAGCGCCAAAACAATAATATGTATGTTTATTTGTGGTCATAGCCAGGCAGCTCCTCACAATAGATGGGTAACCTTCGTATACAGTTTCACCTTCCATCCATCCATCCAGTTTGGGAAACAAAGAGAAACTTTTCACCGTTTCAACCAGCCTGAGTGGCGTTGGTTATAATTGTACTGGTTAGGGTATAATTTAGTTTGTTCTTTTCCGCCTTCACATTTTTTCCTGGTTCTATATTGTTATCAAATATATATATACTAGCTGACCCTGCCCGGCTTCGCCCAGACCCTGGTGGGGAGCATCTCATTTAATTCATATAAGCAGTCATATAAGTTCTCGTTCCCGTTACCGACTGTCTGTCTGTCTGTCTGTCTGTCTGTCTGTCTGTCTGTCTGTCTGTCTGTCTGTCTGTCTGTCTGTCTGTCTGTCTGTCTGTCTGTCTGTCTGTCTGTCTGACCCGGCCCGGCATTGCCCAGCTCCTGGTGTGGAGCATCTCATTTAATTCATATAAGTAGTCATATAAGTTCCCGTTCCCGACTGTCTATCTGTCTGTCTATCTGTCTGTCTATCTGTCTGCCTGACGCTGCCCGGCTTCGCCTAGTCCCTGGTGGGGAGCATCTCATTTAATTCATATAAGTAGTCATATAAGTTCTCGTTCCCGTTACCGACTATCTGTCTGTCTGTCTGTCTGTCTGTCTGACCCGGCCCGGCATCGCCCAGCTCCTGGTGTGAAGCATCTCATTTAATTTATATAAGTAGTCATATAAGTTCCTGTTCCCGACTGTCTATCTGTCTGTCTGTCTGTCTATCTGTCTGCCTGACCCTGTCCGGCTTCGCCCAGTCCCTGGTGGGGAGCATCTCATTTAATTCATATAAGTAGTCATATAAGTTCTCATTAAATTCATACAACAAAAAAAGTAACTTAAAAGAATGTCCTTCCACACACCATCCATTATTTTTAATGAAAACTCTTTCTAATCACCTGCATGACTACAGTAACTTCTTAAGCAAAAAAAGATGAGTTACAATGTTATGCATTGTGCATTATTTTTATGAAAACTTTGAAAATGCCTTAAAGATTGTATCATTATTTATTATAACTCATATGCCGGTATATAACTATGGACAAAGAGTTTATAAATCTTTGAAAACGATGCCACAATATGACTATAAGTTATACAGAAAAGTTATGCCCCTTGAAATAACTTTTACAGAGTTAGGTCCCCTGAGATATATGAAATTATAATGAAAAATGAAAAATGAAATAATATTGGGTAAGCAGCCGATTTCACACTAAAAGAATATCACAGTTGGCAGCTCTGGAATGAAAGGAAGACGTGTAGAAAATTTCATCTCAATCGGATGGGCCGTTCGCGAGCGCATAAAGGACATACATACATACATAAATACATACATACATACATACAGACAGACGGACGATCCTAATTTATATATAAGATATATATATATATATATATATATATATATATATATATATATAATATCTTATATATAAATTAGGATAGAGAATTAGAGAATATCGATACATAAAGCCTATAAGCGGGCACTCTCCCTCTGTTTATACTTCACCTCGACACCGCAATGTACAAGAGGACCATGATGAGATGATATATATAATATATATATATGAAGGTGAAGTATAAACAGAGGGAGAGTGCCCGCTTATAGGCTTTATGTATCGATATTCTCTTGGACTCTGCTATTCCCTACGTCCATTCTTTTACGTGGTCGGCCTCCTCCTCTACTTCCCTCTGGTCAATACATCATTGCTTGTTGTGGTGTACTGTTAGTTGGTAACATACTTGCCATTTGATTTGCTGCCTTCTAATAAAATCTAGTACAGCTATAACCCCCACTTTAGTCCTGATTTCTTCATTTCTGATCTTCTCTTCTTGATACATTGAGTATTTTCTCAGGAATCTCATTTCTGTTGTTGTGATTTGTTTTTTCTCTTTTTCTGTAATTGTCCAGGTTTGGTATCGGTAACATAGAGTTGGTAGGAAGATTGTGTTGTAGAGTGCTTTCTTAGTAGTTATTCATACATGTTTGTTCTTTAGTATTGGTGCCATTTGTCCAATGAGTTGGTTTGTCTTATTGCATCTATTTTCGATCTCGTCTTCTGATTTGCCATTTGATGATATTATACTTCCTAGGAACTTGAAACTCTTTACTTGTTTCAAGGGATGTTCGTTTGGGTGAATCGTTGTTGCTTTTTCTTCCTTAGTTATAGTCAATACCTCTGTTTTACTTGTGCTAATTTTCATGTTATGTTCCCTACACATTTCGTTTAGACTATTCATGTGGTCTTGTAATTCGGCTTCTGATTTTGCTATTAGTGCTTGGTCGTCCGCAAACAGGAGTTCTCTAATGGTTAGATTTGCAGATGGTACTTCTTCTGTGTTCTCGTCATGCGGTGTTCTTGCGGTTTCTGTTTGGCTGGTTTCTTTACATATGTTGTCTATATATGTTATAAACAAGAGAGGGGAAAGGACACAACCTTGTCGTACTCCGGAACTTATGGTGAAGGGTTCTGAGTGTCCTCCAGTTGCTCTCACTATGCATTCACTATTGTTGTATAAGTTTCAACATAGGTTTGTTAGATGTGTACTCACTCCATATTGTTTAAGGATCTCCCACAGCTTGTTTCTATCTACTCTATCAAATGCCTTTTCTTGCTCTACAAAGGCTAAGTAGAGTGTTTCATTGAATTCGATTGATTTTTAAAAAAATAAGTGTTCTAAGAGCAAAGATGGCATCTGTGCATCCTTTGTTTTTCCTAACTCCAAGTTGTGTTTTGCTTAGCTAGGGTTCTATAATAGTTCGTAATCTTTTCTCAAGAATTTCGCAAAATATTTTCCCATATGACTCAACAGTGAAATGGCTCTGTATTGTGTGCAATCTCTTTTGCTGAATTTGTTTTACCAAACTGGGATAATTATGGCGTTTCCCCAGTCTCGTAGTGTATGTTGTTCTACCCAAACGTGGTTGAATAGTCTATGTAGCCATGCTGTTCCTACTTCTCTTGCTGCTTTAATTAGTTCAATTGGTATTTCATTTTGTCTTGGTGATTTATTCAACGGGGTTAATCTGATGGCTTCTATTTCTTCTTTCAGTATGTCTGGCTCTAGTTCTTCGGTGGCATCTGTGTCGGTTTCTTGAATTCCTGTGACATCTGAAGGGATGTTGAGAAGTTGTTCGAAGTACTGTTTATCTTACTAGGATCTGTTTTTGTTCACTTATTGGTTCTCCATATTCGTTGTTAATTATTTTAGTTAGGTCAAAGTGTTCTCCTCTGGTTCTCATTGCACTTATCTTTTTATAAAAATTTCTAGTTGCCTCCTTGTAGTTTTCATTTAGAATTTCTCCATACTCCTCCCAGTCTTTATGTTATTCTCTCTTTACTATTCTGTTCACATGACTTCTCGCTATTCTATATTCTATATAATAGCATTCCTCTGAGCTCTTCGACCACTTTTTATATTTTTCCTTTTTGTCTTTTACAGCTTTCTTTTCTTCTGCGTTCCGCCAACTTGTTATTTTTTTTATCCATGTATTGCGTTTTTTCGTGGTTCCACATGTTATCTCTGCAGTATTTAAAATGCTTGATTTAACCATCTCCTATTCTTCTTCTACTGTCTTTCTTTCTGTAGGTAATTTTAGAAAGCTTTCAGTTAGCTCTTTTTCATAATTTTCCCTCACTGCCTTGTCTTTGAGATTTTTTTTTTAGTTTACTAATTCGCATGGCATGTATTTTCCTGGTCTTTGCTTCCTTCTACTGACGATTCGTATTGTGGTAACGACTGCTTTGTGGTCCGTGTTTATATCTAAGTTACTGCTTTGTGGTCTGTGTGTATACCTAAGTTGGGCTCTGCCCTTGCATTTATTATATTTCTCTTTCTGTTATATCTTGTTAATATAAAATCAATTTAGCTTTTAGTATCTAGATCGTTCCATTTATACCATGTGTATATTTGTGAGTCTTTGTGTTTATAGAATGTATTTGTTATATAGGGGTCGTGTTGGCTGCATAGTCTACTTCCGTTATAATTTCTTTCATTATGTTGGTCTCCAAAATGCTCCAAGATGTTTTCTATGCCCGCTCTGTTGTGTCCTAGTCTTGCATTGAAGTCTCCCATAACTATGATGTTGTCCTGCTTATCTATATTTTTACATATGTAATTGTTTGTTCCTTTATTCTCACTGTTATGATTCTTTCTGCTATATATATATATATATATATATATATATATATATATATATATATATATATATATATATATATATATATATATATATATATATATATATATATTATTTCTAGTATTCCTGCTGCTAGCCATGGCTCAATGACAATTACCACAACGTGTCTTTCCCTTTCTTGCTGACCCACTTCAGAGTAGACAAACGAGTAACTGTCGTGGAACTCCTTGCATCCTTCCCCCTTTATTCCGGTGTCCGCTATCTCATCAGTCCGATTATCCTTTCTTTCATTGTTTATAGAAATAGATAGATAGATAGATATATAGATAGGCAGGTAGGTAGGTAGGTAGGTAGGTAGGCAGGCAGGCAGGCAGGCAGGCAGGCAGGCAGGCAGGCAGGCAGATAGATAGATAGATAGATAGATAGATAGATAGATAGATAGATAGATAGATAGATAGATAGATAGATAGATAGATAGATAGATAGATAGATAGATAGATAGATAGATAGATAGATAGATAGATAGATAGATAGATAGATAGATAGATAGATAGATAGATAGATAGATAGATAGATAGATAGATAGATAGATAGATAGATAGATAGATAGATAGATAGATAGATAGATAGATAGATAGATAGATAGATAGATAGATAGATAGATAGATAGATAGATAGATAGATAGATAGATAGATAGATAGATAGATAGATAGATAGATAGATAGATAGATAGATAGATAGATAGATAGATAGATAGATAGATAGATAGATAGATAGATAGATAGATAGATAGATAGATAGATAGATAGATAGATAGATAGATAGATAGATAGATAGATAGATAGATAGATAGATAGATAGATAGATAGATAGATAGATAGATAGATAGATAGATAGATAGATAGATAGATAGATAGATAGATAGATAGATAGATAGATAGATAGATAGATAGATAGATAGATAGATAGATAGATAGATAGATAGATAGATAGATAGATAGATAGATAGATAGATAGATAGATAGATAGATAGATAGATAGATAGATAGAGGCATTGATAATGTACATTGGGAGCAAATCGCCGCTGAACGTGTTGCATGGAGGGCAAACATCAGAAATGGAATAAAGACAAAGGAGAAAATTATTCCAGATAAGTCAAACACCGAGCGTGTGAGACGTAAGATGGTGCATGATGGTGGAAATGACCATGTGTTCACATGCACCCACTGTGAACGGACATATCCAGCGCAAATTGGCCTTATCAGTCACATTCGCTACCGCCATAAGTAAAAGTTACTATGCCTTTTTAAAGCACAAACTATCGTCTGTCAAGACGGCAAGGTGCCAATGATATCTAAGGCGGGTCCCTTGGGTTCCAGTGTCTGGCCATCACTCGCCATCTGCTCGTGGTGGCGAGGTCTCGGAGGTTTGACGCTGTGCCGCCAGCGTCTGCAGCCTACCTTGTGCCAGACGTATTGGTTACCCATTCCTCTGGAATAATCAAGATTAGGCCGAGAGAGAGAGAGAGAACATGTCGTTTGGGCACCACGTGTTTCTCTGAAGCTCTGCCCAGGCATTGTGATGGAATATTGGCCACATTCCAACTCACATACTTTGGTCTGTCAAGACTTCAAGGTGCCACTCATATATATATATATATATATATATATATATATATATATATATATATATATATATATATATATATATATATATATATATATATATATATCCAGCAGAGTATATGTATTCTTAATAACATATTGCTCCATGCTCCTGTATATGCCCATGACAGTTTGTCAGTGAATTCATACGAGAGTGAGATTGTGAGCTTGTAGATGTTAGTGTGACTCATTGTGTAAACACGTGTGTGTGTGTGTGTGTGTGTGTGTGTGTGTGTGTGGCTTTATGCATGAAAACATATATTAACGTGAGCGTGAGAGAGGGTGGGGGAGAAAGAGGGAAGAAAGAGAGAGAGAGAGAGAGAGAGAGAGAGAGAGAGAGAGAGAGAGAGAGAGAGAGAGAGAGAGAGATGTGGTATGTATACGTAAATGGTTGTTAGCGTGTTTGTGATTTCATGTGGGTATGTGTGAGTGCGATAGGTGTTTGTGATTGCTTGAGAGCATGGCTGTGTGAGTATTCGCAGTTTCCATTGTGCACTGGTTTTTCCCATGTCAGCATACCATGCACAATAGATAATTGATGACGAAACATGAATAGGTGGAAGGGCCGAATGTAAGGCAGGCCTTCGCAACTAATTTGTTACCCTTGTAAAATAAAGTTAATTCTCCTCTCTCTCTCTCTCTCTCTCTCTCTCTCTCTCTCTCTCTCTCTCTCTCTCTCTCTCTCTCTCTCTCTCTCTCTCTCTCTCTCTCTCTCTCTCTCTACACATCTCTAAATCTCTACCTTTCTCTCTCACTCTCACTCTCTCATCCCCTCTTTCACACTCTATATCTGTCACTCTCTACCTTTACGAGCATGTGGTAAGTCAGTATTCTTCCTTGAATTCCAACCTAATTTCACCTCTCCTTCAGAGCTAACCAGAATATTACTCCGCAATCCCCACGACAAAGTAGTTTTTGCCGCAGGAAGTTCTAAGCTGAGACACAGCGATGATTGAGCACTTCAATTTATCATTATCACATTGATTTCATACATATCGCCTGAGGTATCCTCTCTAGGCCAGCGGTAATACGAAAACACGTACTTGAGCCCACCTTTGACCTTTCTGGCCCGCTCTTCTGCCGCATCGAAGAGCTGCTAGTGTTGGTAGGTGTCTTGAGAAAATCACTGCTGGCGTTGGTAGGTGTCTAGAGAAAGACACGGCTGACGTCGGTAGGTGTATAGAGAAAAGACACTGCTGGTGTTGGTAGGTGTCTTGAGAAAAACACTACTGGCGTTGATAGGTGCCTAGAGAAAGACACTGCTGATGTCGGTAGGTGTATAGAGAAAGACACTGCTGGTGTTGGTAGGTGTCTAGAGAAAGACACTGCTGATGTTGGTAGTTGTCTAAAGAAAGATACACACTGCTGGTGTTGGTGGGTTTCTAGAGAGAGAGAGACACTGCTGGTGTTGGTAGGTGTCTAGAGAAAGACACTGCTGATGTTGGTAGTTGTCTAAAGAAAGATACACACTGCTGGTGTTGGTGGGTTTCTAGAGAGAGAGAGAGAGAGAGAGAGAGAGAGAGAGAGAGAGAGAGAGAGAGAGAGAGAGAGAGAGAGAGAGAGAGAGAGAGAGAGAGAGACTGCTGGTGTTGGTAGGTGTCTAGAGAAAGACACTGCTGGTGTTGGTAGGTGTCTAGAGAAAGACACTGCTGGTGATGGTAGGATCCTAGAAAAATACACTGCTGATGTTGGTAGGTGTATAGAGAAAGACACTGCTGGTGTTGATAGGATTCTAGAGAAATACACTGCTGATGTTGGTAGGTGTCTAGAGAAAGACACTGCTGGTGTTGGTAGGATTCTAGAGATAGACACTGCTGATGTTGGTAGGTGTATAGAGATAGACACTGCTGATGTTGGTAGGTGTATAGAGAAAGACACTGCTGGTGATGGTAGATGTCTATAGACAGACACTGCTGGTGTTGGTAGGTGTCTAGAGAAAGACACTGCTGAAGTTGGTAGGTATATAGAGAAAGACACTGCTGGTGTTGGTAGGTGTGTAGAGAAAGACACTGTTGGTGTTGGTAGTTGTCTAGAGAAACACACTGTTGGTGTTGGTAGGTCTTTAGAGAAAGACACTGCTGATGTTGGTAGGTGTATAGAGAAAGACACTGTGGTGTTGGTAGGTGTCTAGAGAAAGACACTGTTGGTGTTGGTAGTTGTCTAGAGAAACACACTGTTGGTGTAGGTAGGTGTTTAGAGAAAGACATATTGACCAAAATATTCTGTCTGAAGGACAAGTTCAGGGAAGATTCATGGTGTATTGGACGCTCTGTGAAGACATACTACCTTTATTTTTCAATATAATTTCCACCAACATCGTTGCACGTATCCTATCGTTTTATCAGTCCTCCCAAACCGGCTGCATAGAACTGCGTGCTCTGTTTTCTAAACCACGTTTTCACATCACATTCAACTTCGGCGTCATTCGAGAAATGTCTCCCACCAAGGTGGGTTTTCAGTGTACCAAACCGGTGGAAATCTCTAGGGGCTAAGTCGGGGATGTAAGGTGGATGTTCCAGTACTTCCCACCTTAGTTGGTTAATTTTCTCCTGAGTTAATCGAGCCGTATGTGGTCTGGCATTGTCATGAAGAAGCAACACTCCTCTAGTCAGCAGTCCTGGAAGTTTTCTTCAATTTGCATCATGAAGCATGGATAGAACTTCACAGTACGATTCAGAATTCATATTGGTACCTTTCTTCTTGAAATTGGCTAAAAACACTCCTTGACAATCCCAGAACACTGTCAGCATAGCCTCCCCTGCTGATGGCGTAACCTTGAATTATTGGACACAAGGCGAAGAAGGATGTTTCCATTGCATTGAAGCATGCTTTGATTCAGGCTGGTAGTCAGCATAAACAGGAAGCATTTCCTTATGAATGTCCTTTGCAGGCAGTCCTTTTTCCAAAAAAAAAAAAAAAAGCACAACAGCACGTTGCTCTTTAGTTGTACACTCCGTATGTACAGTCGCCATTTTGTTTATACGCTGCGCATGCGCATGAGACACCTAGCGCCACGTAACAAGCCGGAATATAAAGTGCGATGTTGCTGTCACCTATTGACACCTCGAGAAAACACCAACCACATTTACCTGCCATCCCACAGAACTGTGTGACTTACTTATTGACTCACCCACTTGCATTATTGACCAAGTGGGGTTAAAAGTTAGCTGCATATCTTGTACAGGGCGTCACAGCCAACGCAGGCATTGTTTCTTCTTCTTCTTCTTCTTCTTCTTCTTCTTCTTCTTCTTCTTCTTCTTCTTCTTCTTCTTCTTCTTCTTCTTCAGCGTTCCGAGCCATTGAGGTTCTTTGCTGCAGATACAATCCGTCTCCATTCGTCTCTCTGGTTGACCTTCTCTTGCCAGTCGTTGATTCCAAGTGCTTGTAGGTCTGTATAATTATATATAATATATTATAATATCTCTCCACCATCTTCTTGGTCTACCTCGGGGTCTACGGTCATTTATTTCCTGAGTGTAAGCGAGTTTTCTTTCCCTATTGTCTTCCATTCTTTCTATATGCCCCAGCCATTGTAGTCTATTAGCCTTCATGATACCAGTGATTAGCGGGGACTTAAACAGATCATAAATGTCTTTGTTACTCCTTCTTTTCCACTCTCCACTCTTTGTATCCCAAATGGGTCCAAAGATGCGTCATAAAACTTTGTTCTCAAAGGTTTGTAAAAAGGCTTCGTCTCCTTTCGTTGTACTCCAGGTTTCAGAGCCATACAGCACAATTGGTCTGATCAGTGTTTTGTATATTGTGATTTTGGTGTTACGAGATAGCGCTTTTGATTTTAGTAGATTTTGTAATGTAATGTTGTTGCGTATCCCTTACGGGACGTTGCAGTCAACACCAGCATTTTCAGCTGCTGTTGATGTACTAGGCAAGTGTTACGTTCAGTAGTTTGCCATTGCTTTCTGAACGACCGGCCCCTATACCTTTTTTCGAAAAAAAACAGCACCGCCGTGTTTCGAACCCGGGTATACGGGCTCACAAACCGCGTTCGCAAGCCCTTAGCCACAGAGACCGGTCTCGATGTTGTAGAGCATAGTATATCTTATTTCCAGAATTGATTCTAGTTTGTATTTCTTCCCTTATGATGTTGGAGCAGTTGAAGATTGTACCCAGGTATTTGTATGTTTCCGGTCTTTTAATGGTCATATTATCAATTTGTCTAATTGTCTAATTGTCTAAAAACTGATGATGGCAAAATCATAATAGAAAAAGACCAGATTCTACGGGTATGGACAGATTATGTGAAACACCTTTATGATGATAACAGAGACGAACAGAATGATATTAGATTTAATAATGAAGGACCGCCAATTTTGGAGATGGAGGTTCGAAATGTTCTTAAGCATATGAAAGCTGGCAAGGCCCCCGGTGCAGATAACATCACAACAGAAATGATTAAAGCTTTAGAAGAATTTGGACTAGATCAAGTCACCAGACTGCTGAACACATTATATGATACTGGAGATATACCTCCTGAATTATGTAACTCTATATTTATTGCAATCCCAAAGAAATCAGGAACCTTGGAATGTGATCAACATAGAACAATTAGTATAATGAGTCACATCACAAAGATTTTGCTAAGAATTATCATGCAAAGAATGAGGAAGAAGATACAACCTGAAATAGGGGAAGAACAATGCGGGTTTGTAGAAGGAAAGGGTACAGTAAATGCTGTGTATATGCTGCGAACAGTTATTGAACGTGCTATAGAAGTAAACAAGGATATACATCTTTGCTTTATTGACTATACAAAGGCTTTTGATAGCGTTAGACATGTCAGCATGGTTGATATGCTTGCAGATCTACAAATTGATGGGAAAGACATTAGACTTATAAAAAAACATATATTGGAAACAACAAGCTGCAATAAGGATTGATAATGAAGTGGGACAGTATCAGCCAATAAGAGAGGTGTTAGGCAGGGATGTGTAATGTCTCCAGATCTTTTTTCCCTGTACAGTGAAAATATTTTCAAAAATGTAGAGGATATAAATGGAATCAGCATTGGAGGACGAAACATCAATAACATTAGATATGCAGATGATACAGTATTAATTGCAGACAATGCGCAGGACCTGCAACAATTAGTAGATGCGGTTGTTGTACACAGTGAGCAACTGGGGTTAGAATTAAATTGTAAAAAGACTCAGGTTATGGTCGTCAGTAGGAAGGAATAAGTGCCACAATGTAATATACAAGTAAATGGAAATATTCTTCAACAAGTGAATCGGTACAATTATCTTGGAACAGTTATAACATCTGATGGGAGATGCCTTGAAGAGATTAGAACAAGAATCGCCATGGCGAAAGTAGCCTTTCAATCAATCAATCAATCATGTGCCATGCCGGAAAGCGTGGGCGGTCATGACTTTATGACTTTAGCAAGATGAAAAACATTCTGACCAATAAAAAGATGTCAATTGAAACGAGAAAAAGAGTGTTGAGGGGATACGTAGAGCCTGTTCTTTTGTATGGATGTGAAACTTGGACAATGAGCAGTCAAGCTGAAAAGCATCTGATGGCTGCAGAAATGTGATTTCTGAGGAAAATGCAAAGAATACCATGGACAGACAGAAAAACCAATGACCAAGTACTACAGGAGACAAATGAACATCGTAAGATGATTGGGGAAATTAGACGTAGACAGTCAAAATTTTTTTGGACATGTTATGAGAAGAAATGGATTGGAGAACATAGTGACAACTGGCAAGATCGAGGGGAACAGACCAAGAGGAAGACCGAGAGGAAAATACCTGGATGGCTTGGCCACATGGCATGGACGAGACAGGAACACTGAGCTGATCCACGACACTGGTGATCGAGTGAAATGGCGAGTCATGACCGCCCACGCTTTCCGGCATGGCACATGATTGATTGATATCTATTTGTATGTGGCCAGAGTTTTTAGCCATTCCGTTTCTTGAAATTACCATATATTCTGTCTTATCTTGGTTGATAACCAGCCTCATCTGTTGGGTTTTTCCTTTAAGTGAGTCAATATTTCCAACGTCTTTTGTTCATTTTCCCCTACAATATCTATATCATCTGCATAACCAAGCAGCTTGGATGTTCCTCCAATATAATATTCCTCCTTTACCTTCCTTACAACTTTCTCTAGAGCCAGATGGAAGAGTAGCTGCGATAGTGCATCACCTTGTTTCAGCCAGATGTTATTTGGAAAGGGTCTGATTTAGTGCCTTTATATGTTACTATATTATAAGTATCTTCCATGCAAAGTCTGGTCATGTTGATTAACTTCCTTGGTATTCTAAATTCCTGCATAGCATTCCATAGACTATTCCTATGGACACTATCATAAGCCTTTTTAAAATCCACAAAAATGTTATGGAGATCTCTTTTATATTCCCAATTTTTCTCGGCTATTTGTCGTAAAATAAATATCTGATCTATTGTTGATCTGTTTTGTCTAAAACCCGCCTGGTAGTCACCTAATATGTCTTCTGAATATGGTTTTAGTCTATTTAGTAATACTGCGGATAGTATCTTATAGCTTGTGGACAGTACTAATTTTCCTCTATAATTTTCACTTTGGAACTTGTCTCCTTTCTTAAAGATAGGTATCAATAATGACTCTTTCCAGTCATGGGGTAATTCTTCTGTCCTCCAGATTTTTATTATTAGTTCGTATAGCTTTAGATGTAATGCATGGCCACCTGCCTTTATAAATTCAGCAGCAATTCCATCAGCCCCTGTTGCCTTATTGTTTTTAAGTCGTGTGATTACTTATAGGATATCTTCAAATGCAGGTTCTTCAATTTGTAGTTCACACGTTAGAACCTCTTCCTGTGGGAAAGTGTTACTTGGAGCTTCGCAATTTAGTAATTCAACAAAATATTATTTCAATGTGTTGCACATTTCCTCATTGGTATTTATCATATTCCCATTTTTGTCTTTTAAACCATATGTGTTGTGTTGGTGCAAGCATTGTTTGGCTGTTTATAATTTTTTGGCAAGTTGCATCATCAACGTACCTACTAGATGTATACACAACGCACCTACTAGATGATGACGCAACGCACCTTGTAGATGATGGTGGCCAACTCCAAAATATGCCCTCTATACTAAAGTTTCTGTGATACGAAAATTGGTAGTTTATACAACTATCTTCAAACTACACTACCCATGTATGACGCCGTCTAAGTGTTTAACTCATTTTGAGTCCTTACAGCTGGCAGCCCGACTTATTGCAAAAATGGAAAATAGGCTGCCCAATATGGAAGTCGTATTTGTGTCCACGCCTCATTCTGCACATTTCAACCCATTGGCATCATCATCATTATCATGTGCCATGTGTCATATTTCGCCATCTTACACGATCACCAGAATCGTCGATCAAACTACAAAACATGACTTTCTTAGCATCTGCAAAGAAGGTAGTTTGCCATTATTTCCTTCTTAGAGACCATACTGGACGATGACCGTAATTGTTGTCTCGAAAATGAGATCTTCAACCTACCGTCGTGAAATTGGAGACACTTCAACTGTCATCGTCTTTAAGTACATGCTGTTTCTCCTGCTGTGACGTGTGGTAGAGCTAAGTTTGCTTACGGCGAATTGTTTCTATTTGTATTAAGAACCCATACGCCTGCCGTGATTCTTCCCGCCTCAGCTACAGTGCTAGATTCTGAAAGCCTAATGGGTGTTTTATTATGGCTTCTGGCTGCAAAAACAGCGGAAACCAGGACACGTAAAACCTCATAAATGTATAGCTTGATTATAACGCAGAACATTTACAGCAGTCTGTTTACCACAGAAACTGCCAATTTGTCAAATTTGATTAACTGTTCATAATGTTGATTATATTGTTGAGTATCTGTTTGTCCTCCCTCGTCCTGTAAAGAAAAGCACACTTCAAATAGTCTGGTTACTCTTTCTTTCTGGTTTCATACTTTTGTGGCTTCCTTGTTGTCCGTTGTTTCTTAGTGGCTCCTTCTTAACGGAGCCGATCTTCTATTACTTTGTGGCTTTTTCGTTGCCCTCTTAACTTTGTGGCTTCCTCGATGACCTGTGTTTTAGTGGCTCCTTCTTAACGGAGCCGGTCTTCTATAACTGTGTGGCTTCCTTGTTGTCCTTTGTTTCTTAGTGGCGCCATCTGATCTATCTGGCTTTGTTGATGTCCTTTGTTTCTTAGTGGATCTTTCTAAACTTTGTAGCTTCCTTGTTGTCCTTTGTTTCTAAGTGGCTCCGTCTTAACTTTGTAGCTTTCTTGTTGTCCTTTGTTTCTTAGTGGCTCCTTCTTAACTTTGTAGCTTCCTTACTGTCCTGTGTTTCTTATTGGCTCCTACTTAACGGAACCGGTCTTTTATTGCTATAGGTGTGTGTGAGTGTGTGTGTGTGTTTGCGTTCGCTTGCTTTAAACTCGAGCATAGTCCATACACGTGTTACTACTATTGGTGCATTGTACTGCTTTTTACGTGTGGGTTAGTTTAGATTAGTTAGCGGAAACCAGGACACGTAAAACCTCATAAATGTATAGCTTGATTATAACGCAGAACATTTACAGCAGTCTGTTTACCACAGAAACTGCCAATTTGTCAAATTTGATTAACTGTTCATAATGTTGATTATATTGTTGAGTATCTGTTTGTCCTCCCTCGTCCTGTAAAGAAAAGCACACTTCAAATAGTCTGGTTACTCTTTCTTTCTGGTTTCATACTTTTGTGGCTTCCTTGTTGTCCGTTGTTTCTTAGTGGCTCTTTCTTAACGGAGCCGATCTTCTATTGCTTTGTGGCTTTTTCGTTGCCCTTTCTTAGTGGCTTCTTCTTAACTTTGTGGCTTCCTCGATGACCTGTGTTTTAGTGGCTCCTTCTTAACGGAGCCGGTCTTCTATAACTGTGTGGCTTCCTTGTTGTCCTTTGTTTCTTAGTGGCTTCTTCTTAACTTTGTCGCTTCCTTGTTGTCCTTTGTTTCTTAGTGGCGCCATCTGATCTATCTGGCTTTGTTGATGTCCTTTGTTTCTTAGTGGATCTTTCTAAACTTTGTAGCTTCCTTGTTGTCCTTTGTTTCTAAGTGGCTCCGTCTTAACTTTGTAGCTTTCTTGTTGTCCTTTGTTTCTTAGTGGCTCCTTCTTAACTTTGTAGCTTCCTTACTGTCCTGTGTTTCTTATTGGCTCCTACTTAACGGAACCGGTCTTTTATTGCTATAGGTGTGTGTGAGTATGTGTGTGTGTGTGTGCGTTCGCTTGCTTTAAACTCGAGCGTAGTCCATATACGTGTTACTACTATTGGTGCATTGTACTGCTTTTTACGTGTGGATTAGTTTTAATTTTACCAGTGTCCCTCGCCATTAGGTAAACGAACGCCGACTTCAGAAGCACTTGCAATTTACGTCCCCAAGTCAAGGATGAGAAGTCAACAGTTTGGTCCAAGTGACTGGTGTAGGGATTAAACCCGCTACCCCGACATCAGCACACCGGATGTTTAAAACTGAGCGTTCTTATCCATTCGGCCATGTTGACCTCTACTTAGTTCTGTTTTCCCACCTCCGTCTTATATAGAACGTCATCATTGGCACCTTGCCGTCTTAACAGACGATAGTTTTGTACATTATGCTTCAAAAAGGCACAATAACTACAAACCATGGCGGTAGCGAATGTGGCTGATAAGGCCAATTCGCGCTGTAAATGTTCTTCCACGGTGGATGTATGTGAGCATATGGTCATTTCCACCATCATGTACCATCTTATGTCTCAAACGCTCGGTGTGTGTTTTATCCGCAATCATTTTCTCCTTTGTCTTTATTCTATTTCTGATAGGTGTCCTCCATGCAACACGTTCAGCGGCGACTTGATCCCAATGTGCAATATTAATGCCTGTATCAATCATGTCCCGCTCACACACATTTTGGTATCGACCCAGAGATCTCCTACCCATCTGTAATTCACCAAAACAGATGTACTTTGGTATTCTACCATCATCCATCCTCCTATCATGTACTATCCATCTAAGTCTGCGAAGACTGAGCATGGAACACACCGTCACACAACCTGAGCTTTCTAATATTTGAATATTTGTGATTTTGTCTTGCCTTCTTAATACCAACTATTCTTCGCAGACACCGCATATGAAAGTTGTTTAAACTTTACTCTTGGTGTGAGTATGTCGACCAGGTTTCATTGTCATAAAGAAGAGTACCAAGGACACAGGCTTGATAGGCAAGGACTGTTGTTGTTTTTTCTGTTCTCCCAGACTCTTTTTTTTTAACCTGTTCATTGTTGTTGAGGCCTTACCAGTCCTGACGTTGATTTCCTGATCTAGGGATAACTTGCTATTTACCACTGATCCTAGATATGCAAAATGGCCTACTATCTCCAATTCGGCATCGTAAATAAAGTTTGATGGTACCCTATGTGAACCTTGTGACATAATCTGTGTCTTCTTTTTGTTATTTGTTAAACCAAATTCAGAACAAGCATTGGAGAATGCAGATAGTAGTCTCTGTAATTCTTCCTTACAGTGGGTCGTAATTGCAGCATCATCTGCAAAAAAACAACTCTCTCATCAGTACCCTCCTAATTTTGGTCTTGGCCTTCAATCTGAGCATTGTAGAGGCCGCCATCTGAGCGTGAGTGAATGTATATACCGGCATCCTGATCACGAAAGGCATATTTCAGTAGAAGTGAAAAGTATATTCCAGAGATGGTGGGGGATAGTACACAACCTTGCTTAACCCCACTCTTGATTTCAAACTCTTCTGAAGTTGCACCATCAAACTTGATTATATCCTTCATGCCTGTGTGGAACGATTCCACAATGGACAGAAGAGTTAGTGGGCAGCCAATCTTCTCTAGTGCCTTGAACAGACCCTCACAACTGACCAAACCAAATGCCTTTGTGAAGTCGATGAAGGCAATAAACAGTGGTTGATTTTGTTCCCGGCATTCTTCTTGCATTTGTCGCAATGAGAATATAATATCACTGGTAGACCGATTCTGTCGGAAGCCTCACTGTGTTTCGGGGTAGACTTGATCTCCTAGGACTTGAAGTCTGCCCAGAACAATTCTAGCAAATACTTTCCCAACAATACACAGAAGTGATATACCCCTATAGGTGATAGTCTCTCCGATGGCCCTTGTTCTTGTACAGTATTATGATGCTAGAATCTTTGAAATCCCATGGAACTTGTCCTTCTTGCCAGCATAGCTCTATTAGTTGGTGGATCTGTAAAGTGAGTTTGTCTTGCCCACTCCTGATAACCTCTATTGGAATCCCATCCTTACCTAGAGTCTTACCAGATGCAAGTTCATTTATAGCACACTTAACTTTTGTTATGGTGGTAAGCGTGTCCATGTGGTCAAGAATTGGCAGGGCCTCTATGGCGTTGAAGGCATCCGCTAGTTTGGTCTCACTTGAGTAAAGCTCCAAATAGTGCTCTATCCATCTGTCCATCTGCTGTTTCTTATTAGTGATGATTTCTCCAGTCAAGGTTTTCACTGTGCACAGCGCATTTCTTTTGCTACGGGACACCCTTGGGCAAGGTGGAGTACCCGTTTAGCCCCCCCCCCCCCAAATCAGTGTTACATGAAGCCATGGAAGCAGGTGGTTGATGGAGTGTGAGAGCAGCCGACAGATTGTGGTTGGTTATGGTCATGCACTCTGGGAGCAAAGACTGCTAATACTTCTGTTCCAAGGACTTGTGCTTTCACGCATCGAGTATGCCCTGGCCATCCTCACTGTCAGCCCTACACAGATTGGAAGACTTGAAAAGGTACAAAACGAAGCTATGCGCATCATTTTGGGCTGCACGAGAGACACCAGCTGTGTAGCAATGAGATACCTCCTTGACTTCCCGACAATGGAACACAGGATCTAGATCTGGAGAGCTCGTGCATACTTAAAAATAAGTGCAGACGAGCAACACCCTCTGCATGACGCTATATTCAGAGAAAAGGGTGACAGGCTAAAGAGGGGCAAATCATGGATGGGTCGGGCGGAAGATGTCGTCAGACAGGTCTGCAGTCTTACCAGTATCAACCCCGGCAAGGAATGGGTGCCGGTGCCTCCAGCTTTTAAGTGCACTTTCTCCTGCATTATCACACTCGACAGACGGTGCAGAGAGCAGAACCCTGCCGCTGTCAATGCAGAGGTTAACGCGCTCATCTAGAACACTCAGATAGCCCCGAAGTGCTCATCTATACAGATGGATCTGTTGTAAAGCAGCAGAGAAGTGCGTGGGCATTTACAGCCCGTTAAGCGGGCCGAACCGTTCAAGAATCCAGTGGTGCCCACTCTATGACCACGAGCAGCATGACGATGGAGGTGATGGCAGTTACACAGGCCTTCATATGGCTGGAATCACAGCATTATACCAACGTGTGTGTACTAAGTGATTCAATGAGCATGATTCAGAAGGTCGAAGCTGGATCTGTACGTAGACAGTGGACTGAATCGCTGCGGAAGTCTGTTGTCCGTAAAGTCACCTTCATCTTCGTCCCGGGACATGCGGGAGTCGAGGGAAATGAACGAGCTGACAAACTGGCTGGCTCTGCACCCCCTGTAGATGGCAGCCCATGGATCGTGCCGATGTTATTAACGTCCTTAAAGATATGGCGAGAACAGAGGACTTTGACGTCAGTGATTCCACATCGTTGTTCAGGATGAAAGACCTGGGAGTAAGAATCGGCACAGCCAGACGCGAGAGGTACATCGGGAAAACAAAGCGCCTCGTCAACCAACACAGAACTGGCACTATTAGCCACCGGACGCTGATGCATATGCTGGGGAGAGGATCTGAGCACCTATGGACATGTCCGGAGTGCAATGAAGATACCCCAACTGATAACTGATAACTGACTCTGCGTCAATAGGCAGATGATCTCATATGTAGAGATAATGGCTACGGTCGCCGACTAGTACAGTCACTGCCCAGAAGGAAAGCAGTGGCAAACTACCTTCTGCAAAACTTGCCAAGAAACCTTAACAACCATGACAGAAAACATACTAAGAAAGTTGTCTGGTGGCGCGACCCCCAGGCCAGGCAGATCAGATAACACTGTGGAAGAGTATGATACAGGGGCCAGTACTAGTAATCGTGATGACGGAGTTAATCCTGACTGTGTTACCAAGGAAATCCCCTGTGTCAGACTAAGGAGTGAGAATAGGAAAGTGAAATGTGAGAAGTCTATGAGGGAAAGCTTAAAGTAGTATGTGATGAGATTGAGAGGTTAAATATTCCTATTTTAGGAATTAGTGAACATCGCTGGAGAGGCAAGGGACATTTTAAACATGAAAATGGAAGTCTATTCATATATTCTGACAGAGACGTCGAAGGTCAGAGCGAAGTGGCATTTTGTTTAGATAAAAAAACTGCAAAAGCTTTAATAGGATATAATCTATCACTCAGTGGGTGATTTTGTTAGAATCAAACCGGACTCCTTAACCTTCCCAAGAATTCTCCTGGTACCAGTGTGAAGTATGGCTACCTGGGAGCTCGTGTCAATGTCAAATACATTCTCCTTCTGTGGGCATCGAACCCATGCCCATTGGACCACCGTCTGGTCACAAAGCTGCGATGCTCCCATATGTTGTCTTATCAGCAATCACCATAAACTGTCTTATCAGCAATCACCATAAACTGTCTTATCAGGAATCACCATAATCTGTCTTATCAGCAATCACCATAAACTTTCTTATCAGCAATCATTATAAACTGTCTTATCAGCAATCACCATAATCTGTCTTATCAGCAACCGCAATAGACTGTCTTATCAGCAATTACATTGCATTTATGTTATTGTATTTTCCCTCTCTTAATTAGATAACCATCGCTAACTATCCAAGCGGTACGGATCGCTTTATTAATGAGTTGTCATTAAGATAACGCACCACTCCATTATGGGCAATGTGAAATGTAATTGGCATTTCGCTACCTACCAACAGGGTTCACTCGAAGCCAAACGAGTTCCTTTTGTCATTAGATACACACCCACGCAGACAGTTGTCCATGTTGACTATCGTCTAGACATGTTTATTGTCATACTATTTAGACTTCAATTATCGTGATCTACTTCACAGGACGTAATGAAGTACCGCTGCAATTCCAGGTGATGATTGGCTACACTTGCCGTAAGTTGATGTGTGTTGACTGGTCATTTGTATTCTTATCTGTCGAAATATGTATTTATACCTCCCTCCCTTTGTCAGTCTGTCTGTCTGTCTGTCTGTCTGTCTGTCTGTCTGTCTGTCTGTCTGTCTGTCTGTCTGTCTGTCTGTCTGTCTGTCTGTCTGTCTGTCTGTCTGTCTGTCTGTCTGTCTGTCTGTCTGTCTGTCTGTCTGTCTGTCTGTCTGTCTGTCTGTCTGTCTGTCTGTCTGTCTGTCTGTCTGTCTGTCTGTCTGTCTGTCTGTCTGTCTGTCTGTCTGTCTGTCTGTCTGTCTGTCTGTCTGTCTGTCTGTCTGTCTGTCTGTCTGTCTGTCTGTCTGTCTGTCTGTCTGTCTGTCTGTCTGTCTGTCTGTCTGTCTGTCTGTCTGTCTGTCTGTCTGTCTGTCTGTCTGTCTGTCTGTCTGTCTGTCTGTCTGTCTGTCTGTCTGTCTGTCTGTCTGTCTGTCTGTCTGTCTGTCTGTCTGTCTGTCTGTCTGTCTGTCTGTCTGTCTGTCTGTCTGTCTGTCTGTCTGTCTGTCTGTCTGTCTGTCTGTCTGTCTGTCTGTCTGTCTGTCTGTCTGTCTGTCTGTCTGTCTGTCTGTCTGTCTGTCTGTCTGTCTGTCTGTCTGTCTGTCTGTCTGTCTGTCTGTCTGTCTGTCTGTCTGTCTGTCTGTCTGTCTGTCTGTCTGTCTGTCTGTCTGTCTGTCTGTCTGTCTGTCTGTCTGTCTGTCTGTCTGTCTGTCTGTCTGTCTGTCTGTCTGTCTGTCTGTCTGTCTGTCTGTCTGTCTGTCTGTCTGTCTGTCTGTCTGTCTGTCTGTCTGTCTGTCTGTCTGTCTGTCTGTCTGTCTGTCTGTCTGTCTGTCTGTCTGTCTGTCTGTCTGTCTGTCTGTCTGTCTGTCTGTCTGTCTGTCTGTCTGTCTGTCTGTCTGTCTGTCTGTCTGTCTGTCTGTCTGTCTGTCTGTCTGTCTGTCTGTCTGTCTGTCTGTCTGTCTGTCTGTCTGTCTGTCTGTCTGTCTGTCTGTCTGTCTGTCTGTCTGTCTGTCTGTCTGTCTGTCTGTCTGTCTGTCTGTCTGTCTGTCTGTCTGTCTGTCTGTCTGTCTGTCTGTCTGTCTGTCTGTCTGTCTGTCTGTCTGTCTGTCTGTCTGTCTGTCTGTCTGTCTGTCTGTCTGTCTGTCTGTCTGTCTGTCTGTCTGTCTGTCTGTCTGTCTGTCTGTCTGTCTGTCTGTCTGTCTGTCTGTCTGTCTGTCTGTCTGTCTGTCTGTCTGTCTGTCTGTCTGTCTGTCTGTCTGTCTGTCTGTCTGTCTGTCTGTCTGTCTGTCTGTCTGTCTGTCTGTCTGTCTGTCTGTCTGTCTGTCTGTCTGTCTGTCTGTCTGTCTGTCTGTCTGTCTGTCTGTCTGTCTGTCTGTCTGTCTGTCTGTCTGTCTGTCTGTCTGTCTGTCTGTCTGTCTGTCTGTCTGTCTGTCTGTCTGTCTGTCTGTCTGTCTGTCTGTCTGTCTGTCTGTCTGTCTGTCTGTCTGTCTGTCTGTCTGTCTGTCTGTCTGTCTGTCTGTCTGTCTGTCTGTCTGTCTGTCTGTCTGTCTGTCTGTCTGTCTGTCTGTCTGTCTGTCTGTCTGTCTGTCTGTCTGTCTGTCTGTCTGTCTGTCTGTCTGTCTGTCTGTCTGTCTGTCTGTCTGTCTGTCTGTCTGTCTGTCTGTCTGTCTGTCTGTCTGTCTGTCTGTCTGTCTGTCTGTCTGTCTGTCTGTCTGTCTGTCTGTCTGTCTGTCTGTCTGTCTGTCTGTCTGTCTGTCTGTCTGTCTGTCTGTCTGTCTGTCTGTCTGTCTGTCTGTCTGTCTGTCTGTCTGTCTGTCTGTCTGTCTGTCTGTCTGTCTGTCTGTCTGTCTGTCTGTCTGTCTGTCTGTCTGTCTGTCTGTCTGTCTGTCTGTCTGTCTGTCTGTCTGTCTGTCTGTCTGTCTGTCTGTCTGTCTGTCTGTCTGTCTGTCTGTCTGTCTGTCTGTCTGTCTGTCTGTCTGTCTGTCTGTCTGTCTGTCTGTCTGTCTGTCTGTCTGTCTGTCTGTCTGTCTGTCTGTCTGTCTGTCTGTCTGTCTGTCTGTCTGTCTGTCTGTCTGTCTGTCTGTCTGTCTGTCTGTCTGTCTGTCTGTCTGTCTGTCTGTCTGTCTGTCTGTCTGTCTGTCTGTCTGTCTGTCTGTCTGTCTGTCTGTCTGTCTGTCTGTCTGTCTGTCTGTCTGTCTGTCTGTCTGTCTGTCTGTCTGTCTGTCTGTCTGTCTGTCTGTCTGTCTGTCTGTCTGTCTGTCTGTCTGTCTGTCTGTCTGTCTGTCTGTCTGTCTGTCTGTCTGTCTGTCTGTCTGTCTGTCTGTCTGTCTGTCTGTCTGTCTGTCTGTCTGTCTGTCTGTCTGTCTGTCTGTCTGTCTGTCTGTCTGTCTGTCTGTCTGTCTGTCTGTCTGTCTGTCTGTCTGTCTGTCTGTCTGTCTGTCTGTCTGTCTGTCTGTCTGTCTGTCTGTCTGTCTGTCTGTCTGTCTGTCTGTCTGTCTGTCTGTCTGTCTGTCTGTCTGTCTGTCTGTCTGTCTGTCTGTCTGTCTGTCTGTCTGTCTGTCTGTCTGTCTGTCTGTCTGTCTGTCTGTCTGTCTGTCTGTCTGTCTGTCTGTCTGTCTGTAAAAACCGACGAAAGGCAGTCTGCTACAAAATCGCCCACAGCCGTGTTTCGAATGCTGGTGTGCAGGATTACGAACTGCGTCCGTGTCTATAGAGGGTCACTAAATATAAACTTATCGGATGACTCTATGAAGAATACCAATGCTTCCCGGTAAATACATACATAATAATTCGGGAAACCTTTGAGGCCAGTAAAACAGTTCATAAATAAACACACATGTTTAGTTTGGCGCTCATAGACATATAAGAAAGAAATAAAGACTAGAAAATGCACTAGACAACATAAAAATTGAAAGCTATGGTTACCAAAAGGGATTCGAAACTGTCACCTACAATTTACGACGGCGCCTCGCTGCAGGAACAAGTGTACTTCGACGCATGACCAACTAGACACCATATATGCTGTATCTGCGGTCAGGGGAGTAACATAACACACTTTATGTTGTACCTGTAGTCCGACAGCAAGTAGGGTGACTAGTGATATGTACTGTTTTGTTGGGTGCCCAATCAGTGTGATAC
>JACEFZ010013081.1:475000-485000 GCA_014155875.1 Cepaea nemoralis
CCAGGCGCGAGGTGTACATCGGGAGAATGAGGGGCATCGTTAACCAACACAGAACTGGCACTATTAGCCGTCGTAAAGTGATGCATATTTTGGACTTGTACAGAGTGCAAGGATTATTCCCCCACAGATAACAGATGTAGAGTAGGCTGCCAATGCAGAAAAACAAATAATGTTTTTTGGTTAACATGTCATATCTCGTCCTTTTTAACTTGCCCTCTGCATATTTCATGGTATTTTATTGTTTGTATGCCATGTATTATCTATATAAATGGACACACATAGTATTATTTGGCACTCACAGAAGAAGAAGAAGGAAATAGAGATTAGAAGACGCACTAGACAACATAAAATTTGAAAGCTATAATAGTTACCAACAGGGATCGAACCTGTCGCCTCCAAATGACGACGGCGCCTCGCTGCAGGAACAAGTGTACTTCGACACTGTCAGTTGCATCGTTATGAAATTTTTCCTGCCATCTTATATTTAACCCCACCCAAGGAATATGTCTTTGATAGGTCCAAAAGCAACTTAAATCATCGAAAGCGGCGACATTTCTTTTATGCTTGGGGGGAAAATGTAGTGAATTCACGCTAACAAACTAGTCTTACAGTAAGCCACGTTATTTCTGGTAAGGACACAAGTACAAGGCGTAGCCAGATTCGTATGGGAGTGGGTGCAATACAAAAAGTAGCTTAAAAGTCGACAGGGTCGAGTGCATTGCACCGGGCTTTTATCCCATATGGCTCAGCCTCTTTCCGCAGGGCGGAAAGCGTCGCACAAAGCACGAACTCTGTAGCTCCAGCGACAACCCTCGGAAGTCTCCGAAAAAATGCACTCGTGAATTGAAGGAATCGAACATACAACCTTCGGAGCCCGAGTCAGACGGCTTGACAACTTCACCACGGAGACTCCTGAGAGGGGTGCAATGTGTAATGTTAGTAAAGACAGAGAATTTACAGAGGCATGGGGTAAATAATGTGTAAATTGACAGGAAAGTAGAAGGAATATATTTCTTACCTTATTTTCATTTCCTTCTTGTTTCTTCAGCTGCTGGTTAATAATTGTAAACAAGTATTCATGTTACTAGGACGCATTTATATTTTTAGATTGAGTTCGTGAAAGCTTTCAAATAGCTGTGCGTTAATGTGCGTATGGAGTGACCAGAAATGATACCGCAATTTAGTCATCATGTGTCCATTTTTAAGGATCTGTTCAGCTGTCTGTGTAGTTTGTTCACACGTAAACATGGGTGACAGACCCGCTTTGAGTCTTCGTGATAGATATTCTACTCTGCTGTTTACCGTTCAGAGACAGAACATGATTACCTGTTTTGCACAATGAAAATAGTTGTCAGTATCTCTGTAGTGGGCTTTCTTCGTAACGACTAAGATGTTGGTCCTCTTTTCATTGTAGTTTATAGATTGATTCGTATGCACGTTTGTTGTCCTCTAATTTGACAACGTGTCTGCTCTCAAGTTTCTTGTTATGCCACAATATGTCAGTTTCCACCGCAATATTACTTTTCTGTTGGTATTCAATGCGTTTAGTGTTTTTTTTTTTATTTTCCTTCCCAATACAGTTGTTTGTCACCGCTGAGAGCTTGCGGAATTGAAAATTCATCACTGTGGAATACAAACTGTTGCCATTGACATTGTGCTGAAGCTGTAATGATTAGGGCCTGAAATTCGTCTGAAAGGTTGGAGCAAAATATCCCAGTAATCGTGCACGCGGATTAAGGTCTGCGATCTGCTCAGACATTAATCTGTGTCGAACGATTCCAGTAGGTTGATGACTGCTCTCGGTTGCATAAAATTCAAACCATCCTTTCTCCAATAATCCTCTTCCTCTTTCAACACATGGTCCTCACATTTTTCCAGTAACGTTTATCAATATTTAATAGCGCGGATTGGATTAGTATCTTGACGTCAGACAATTTGAATATAGTATTGTCAGCTGCCATCTTAGCCCACACAAGTTCTACAGGGTTAAAATGAGAATGGTACGGCGAAGTCTCAAGCAACCATGACGATGCTCTTCTATCAACTTGTCGATTTGATATTTCTTGCTTTTTTGGCGTTTGTTTTACAAGGGACAACAATTCTAGCTAGAAATACGTTTCTGGAAATGGTATGTTTTCCATTCGGAGTCATATTTTATTGCTCCCTTTGGGCTCGATGCTGTAGGTATTTTGTCTTCTTGGGCAACAACATTGATATCATCCATTGTCTATCTAGAGATAGACAGTCTATCTAGAGATGGAAGCATAGTATTCTCGAGCCAATATCTAAATACATTACCATTCATCTTATTATGATAATCCCTATTGTCTGTATGCTTTGATACGAACACGAGCCCAGCATTCTGTTGTAAGCCATTATGCGTATTACCAGCATGGGCCATGACCAAAAGCTGTCCTTTACAGCTGGGCACATATCGCTGTATCTGTCCATGCACTGATTGCCTTTCCTTATCACTTGTGTGGTGCACATTGATCCACATTTCATCCAAATACACTTTGCGCATTTCCCTTATTTCACGTAGGTATCTGCTTCTCATGGCTCCTAAATGCGGTTGCTCGCAAAGAATATTTCTACCTCGCTTGTCTTATATATAAAAGGCAATGTCTGTATGTATGTATGTATGTATGTATGTATGTCCTTTATTTGTTCGCGAACGGTCCATCCGATTGAGATGAAATTTTCTACACGTCTTCTTCTCATTCCCGTGCTGCCAACTGTAATATTTTTGTGTGTGTAAAAGCATATTTAATAAACATTATTTAATTTTTTAATTTACATTATCTATATATATATATAAATCGTTGTATGTATGTATGTATGTCCGTCCTTTATGCGTTCGCGAACGGTCCAATCGATTGAGATGAAATTTTCTACACGTTTTCCTGTCATTCCTGTGCAACCAACTGTGATAGTTTTATCTATCAGCTATCAGCTATTACCTTCCTAAAATTTAATTTTGTAATTACATGACTGAACATAAGAAAATATAAAAATATATGACAAAAAGGGATATAACTTTTAGTACCATTGTTATATCTTAAGTTACGTCCCCTGGCTATAGATTAAATGAGTTGATTGACGATGAATTAAATGAGATGCTCCACATAGATAGATAAGATAGATAGATAGATAGATAGATAGATAGATAGATAGATAGATAGATAGATAGATAGATAAATAGATAAATAAATAAATACATAGATAGATAGATACATAGATACATAGATAGATAGATAGATCCCCGCCAGAGCCTGGGCGAAGCCGGGCCGGGCAGCTAATATTTATCATTTCTATCAAGGGGACTTAACATAAGAAAAGTTATTTCAAGGGTCATAACTTTTAATAACATCACTATTATTTTATGTATAGATTGTTGCATTTATAAACTCTTTTAGCCTATCCTTTGAAGTACCCAGCATTTACGTTTAGTAGTTTCAGGTTGCCCTTTTTCTTTTGGCCATGTACCATATTTCAATATCCTCTACTATATATGTAGACAATATTTGTTTGTGTGTGTGTGTGCCCTTTATCAGATTCAGATGAAATGCAATAGTTAGTTAAAAATCTAATTTTCTATTTTAGTGAAAGAGAGCACATGGTGTCTGGAAGGACATTCTTAAGTTAATTTTGTGTGTGTTGTTCATACTTTATGCATACCTTACACGCAGCACGCCTGTTAAAATACTGTTAAAATGCGGGGTTTCCCCCCCCCCCCCCCCAAAGATTTATAAACTCTTTGTCTATAGTTATTTACAGGCATATGAGTTATAATAAATAATGATACAATCTTTAAGGCATTTTCATAATTATCATAAAAGTAATGCATCTATTTAAATAGTGAAAATTTTCTAACACATCTTTTTATGTTTTTAAAACCAGTGTTCATTACAAATAATGGATTTATTTTAGATACGTTAGAATTTTATTTCTGTACTTTTTTCGGAGTGGAACTTTTGAAGTAATCGAAGCATTTGTTTTTTCCGTTCGCTTTACGATGAATTAAATGAGATGCTCCACATAGATAGATAGATAGATAGATAGATAGATAGATAGATAGATAGATAGATAGATAGATAGATAGATAGATAGATAGATAGATAGATAGATACATAGATACATAGATACATAGATAGATAGATAGATCCCCGCCAGAGCCTGGGCGAAGCCGGGCCGGGCAGCTAATATTTATCATTTCTATCAAGGGGACTTAACATAAGAAAAGTTATTTCAAGGGTCATAACTTTTAATAACATCACTATTATTTTATGTATAGATTGTTGCATTGTTTTCACAGATTTATAAACTCTTTTCTATAGTTATTTACAGGCATATGAGTTATAATATATAGTGATATAATGTTTAAGGCATTTTCATAATAATTATCATAAAAGTAATGCATCTATTTAAATAGTGAAAATTTTCTAACACATCTTTTTATGTTTTTAAAACCAGTGTTCATTAAAAATAATGGATTTATTTTAGATACGTTAGAATTTTATTTCTGTACTTTTTTTTTCGGAGTGGAACATTTGAAGTAATCGAAGCATTTGTTTTTTCCGTTCGCTTGGCAGAGAGAAGGTCAGTACACAATTAAATGGGTATATTCTCGATTTTGTTTTTGTAAAAAAAAAAAGTTGGCCGCGTGTGTGTCAACACATGCCATCACATGTCATCACATGCGGATAGATAGATAGATAGATAGATACATACATACATACATACATACATACACACACACTCACACATACACACATACACACATACACACATACACACATACACATACACACATACACACATACACACATACACACATATACACATACATACATACAAACATACATACATACATACACACATACACACACATACACACATACACACATACACACATACACACATACACACATACATACATACATACATACATACATACATACATACATACACACACACACACATACACATACACATACACACATACACACATACACACATACACACATACACATACATACATACATACATACACACATACACACATACACACACACACATACACACATACACACATACACACATACACACATATACACATACACACATACACACACACACACACATACACACACACATACATACATACATACATACATACATACATAAATACATACATAAATACATACATACATACATACATACATACATACATACATACATATATTCATACATACATACATACATACATACATACATACATACATACATACATACATACATACATACATACATACATACATACATACATACGTACGTACGTACGTACGTACATACATACATACATACATACATAGATATGTACGTACGTACGTACGTACGTACATACATAAATACATACATACATACATACATACATACACACACATACATACATACACACATACACACACACACACATACACACATACACACATACATACATACATACATACATACATACATACATACATACATACATACATACATACATACATACATACATACATACATACTGTCAGAGTCCAGAAAGGGTACAGTGATGCAGCGACATCGTTACGCCCGCCAGGCGACTTAGCTCCAGGTAGGGATGCAGGAACTTCGTTACGCCGCCAGGCGAGTAGTAGTTACCGGCCTGCAAGACTGCTGGCTGACGAGCGACCAGCGGTCAGGCCAGGACGACGCTAAACGCACGCACGCCTCGTGAAGCCACCTGAGGTGGGAGGCAAGTGGCGAACTAGCGGCAGACAGCTCTGGGACACGGACTTGGACGGACGCAAGATAGAGAGAAGGGCGTTGTGTGGTTTCTGTGCTGAAAGTCGAGTGTCTGAACATCTTGAGAGTCAGACTTGTGAGCTGTATTGTGGATGTAAGTGTATTGAAGTATCCAGTATATATTGTTGTGATCATCGTTCTGTATTTAATGTGTGAATAAATCCATTGAACGGTGTGTCGTTGAGTCTTACGTCAAATCACGTTGTACTTGTACTGTCTCACATGTGTTAGGTTAGCGAGCCAAAGTTAAGACCCTGACACATACATACATACATACATACATACATACATACATACATACATACATACATACATACATACATACATACATACATACATACATACATACATACATACATACATACATACATACATACATACATACATGTTGTTTGTCCATCAAGAATGATGATGACCATTCATTACATCCAGTGGGGTTGAAGGTGTGGAGCCGTGGGTTCTAAGATGGCTGATAAGGCCTATTTTGGCTCGAAATGGTCTTTGACAATGTGGACAAAGAATGCTTGACGTCTCTGGAGGAGGATTTCCTGCAGTGGTTTTTCTGTCCTGCCTTTTCTTCACAGCTCTTGCAGTCCTGGTTGCCTCACATATAACTGCACCTTTGCGCAATGATGCACGCCACGAATTTCGGTCTCTGGCTGCAGCCTCCCAGGTGTCATGATGAATTCCAAAAGCATTCAGTGAAATTTTCAGAGTGTCTTTAAAACGTTTCCTCTGGCCACCTTGGGAGCGTTTACCACAACGCAGTTCGCTGTAAAAAATTCGTTTAGGGAGCCTGTGATCTGGCATGCGAGTCAAGTGACCAGCCCAGCGAATCTGATTCTTCATCAGTAGAGTGTGGATACTGGGTATGGATGCTCTTTCTAGGACTTCAGTGTCTGGAATCTTGTCTTGCCATTTAATCTTCAGTAGCTTCCTTAGGCAGACTGTGTGGAAGTGGTTTAATTTCCTAGCGTGTCGCTGATAAACAGTCCAGGTTTCACAAGCATATAGCAGTGTGGATAATACAACTGCTTTGTAGACTTTTAGCTTTGTTTGCAGGCTTATTCCAGTTCTGTCCCATACATTCTTGTACAGTCTGCCAAAGGCTGCACTGGCCTTGGAGATTCTTGCATTCACTTCGTCATCGATTGTGGCAGCTTGTGACACGGTGCTGCCAAGATAGGTAAATTTGTCCACAACACTTAGTCTATGATCATTCACTTTGATATTCGGCACAGTGTGATTATTCCCTGGAGCTGGCTGGTACATAACTACAGTCTTCTCCAAGTTGATATTGAGCCCAACGTTGGCACAGGCATGTGAGAAAGCTGAAACATTATGTTGCATGTCCGCCTCTGAGTTGGCGTATAGAGCGCAATCATCAGCAAACAGGAGCTCTCTGACGGTGCCACTGTTAATTTTGGTTTTAGCTTTCAGCCTTCTGAGATTGAATAACTTTCCATCCATACGGTAGTTGATGTCTATTCCAATGTCGTCGTTCTCGAAGGCATTCATCAACATGGCTGAAAACATGAGGCTGAACAGTGTTGGTGCCAGGACACATCCTTGCTTCACTCCATTGGTGACAGGAAAGGGTTCAGACAGCTCACCATTTTCCTGTACTCTTGCCTGCATGCCGTCATGAAATAGCCGCACTATTTGGACAAACTTTCGTGGACAGCCATATTTTGCCATAATCTTCCACAGTCCTTCTCTGCTGACTGTATCAAAAGCCTTGGTAAGGTCAATGAAAGTGGAGAACATTTCGCAGTTCTGTTCCTGACATTTCTCTTGCAGCTGCCTTGCAGCGAAAATCATGTCAACAGTTCCACGTTCTTTTCTGAAGCCACATTGACTCTCAGGAAGAAGACCTTGATCGAGATGGGCTGTGAGGCGATTGAGAAGAATTCTGGCGAGTATCTTCCCTGCAATTGAAAGCAAGGAGATGCCTCGGTGGTTGTCACAGGATTGGCGGTTTCCTTTACGTTTGTAAAGGTGGACTATTGACGCGTCCTTAAAATCTTGTGGCATGGTCTCGTTCATCCATATGTTTGTGAAGACTCGGTGAAGCTGCTCTGTTAGGACCGGCCCACCTGCCTTGTATATCTCTGCTGGGATGGAGTCAGGACTAGGTGCCTTGCCGCTGGAGAGTTGCTGGATGGCTTTGTTTATTTCCACTATGGTTGGCAGGTCATCAAGAGTCTCATTGGTGGGAACTTGAGGAAGGCAATTGATGGTTTCATCATCGAAGAAGGAAGTTGCATTTAAGATTTTGCTGAAATGCTCTGCCCAGCGTTGGAGGATTTCTTTCTTATCGGTGACCAATGTTCCCCCGTCTGCACTGAGGAGGGGAACTATGCCTGGTGATGAAGGACCATAGACCGCTTTCAGTGAGTCGTAGAAGTTTTTCATATCGTGTCTGTCAGCAAAGCCCTGAATTTCATCAGCTTTGCTGCTCAGCCAGGAGTCCCGCATGTGCCGAAGTTTCTGCTGCACTACTCTCTGAATGTTCTTGAAAGCATCTTTTTTTGATGTTGACTTTGGGTCATTCAAATGTGCCTTGAGGAGAAGATGTTTCTCGGCCAGCAATTGGTTGATGTCTTCGGAATTTTCATCAAACCAGTCTTTATGCTTTCGGGGGGCTGGACCCAGGATTTCCATAGCAGTGTTGTAAATCGTGTCCTTTAGGGCTCTCCATTCTGTTTCTGTATCCTGTTTTGCTTCAGCATTGGGCTTGAGGCGGTCTTCCAGCATATTTTCAAACGACTGCTGCATTTTCTTGCTGTTTAGGCGGGTGACATTTAGCTTTGTTTGCATTTTTGCCCCTTGAGGACGCCGTGGTGGCCTGATGTGGATGTTCATTTTCGAGACAATGAGACGATGGTCTGTCCAACATTCGGCACCACACATGGATTTTGTCACTCGAACGTCTTGTCTGTCACTCCTCCTGACGATTACATAGTCAATGAGGTGCCAGTGTTTCGAGCGAGGGTGCATCCACGATGTCCTATTTCTCATGGGGAGACGGAAAATTGTGTTCGTAATCAGGAGATCATGTTCGGCACATGTCTGAAGGAGGCGGAGTCCATTGGTGTTACAATTTCCGACTCCATGCTTTCCAATAATGCCACTCCAAGAGGTGGTGTCCGTGCCTACTCTGGCATTGAAATCCCCAAGGAGTATAAGTTTGTCTCCTTTGGGAACAGATGTTAATACATTGTGCAGGTCCTCATAGAACTTATTCTTGACATCATCTTCATTGGTCATAGTTGGTGCGTAGACACTCACAATGGTTGCGTGCTTCCTTCCATTCAGCAGAGGCAACTTCATGGTCATGAGCCTGTCGTTTACAGCCTTTGGAAATCCAGCTAATTTGCCGACCAGGGCCGACTTAATGGCAAATCCCACACCGGATTGGCGTCTTTCCTCGCTTTTCCTTCCACTCCAGAAAAATGTGTAGCCGGCACAAATTTCACAGATTTGGCCTTCTTCTGCAAGTCGTGTCTCGCTCAAGGCTGCAATGTCGATGTTGTACCTGCCCAGCTCTCTCCCAATCAGTGCTGTTCGTCTCTCTGGACCTGACGCGCCGTCTCTGTCAAGTAGGGTGCGTACATTCCAAGTTCCAATTGTTAAGGGAATATGGTTTACTCTTTTAGCTTTGCTTGTTTTATCTTTCTTTGTATGTCGACCGCAGTTTAGGGTACCCACCAACCGCGGCTAGCTGGTTAGGTAGTGATGAAGCAGACTTCTGCTATGGAGGTGAGCAGTGTGTTCCTATAGAGGGCTGCTCAGTCACTCAGGGGGCTGCCGAATCCCACTGCTGCTCCGGTCAGTAGAAGACGACCATATGGCCTGAGCCGCCTGTGTGCAGGTCTGCGACTACGGCTGCCAGCGTACCCACGCCTGCCGCTTTGCCGCTCGCCCATCGCCACAGGGCTTGAAGGTGATATGTGACGTTGGATGAAGAATGACTTGCGCGATGACTTGGATTAAAGTGAGGAAGAGTTGCGCAATTCGTCGACCTCACTCTCTCGCCTGAGTCCATCTGAGTCCAGTGGCAAGACAAGTCGAGACGATTGGAGACGAATACAGGTGCAGTGGATGACCAGGGCGCTCTACGAGCGACCAGCGGTCAGGCCAGGACGACGCTAAACGCACGCACGCC
>JACEFZ010013081.1:490000-660000 GCA_014155875.1 Cepaea nemoralis
GTAGGAGACCTTCTACCTGCATCTAATGGATGTGGAATGTAAGCAACTTATACGAGTGCTGCCAGCTTTTTTCAGGGACCAAATGTCACAGGACATTCGGTAGATAGTGGAAACCACCACACTGTATTAATAAGTGTACTGTATGAGCTATGTAACTGTTGTAATGTTATAGTGGAGGATGGCGTTTTCAGAAACGTTATAGCAGTCACCGGAGTGAATACCCCGAAAAGCTAAGAACTCACATAGACTTAGTTTGAGGATAATTGGATGTTTCATAGAAAGGCAACATTGAAATAAACTATTTTTGTCCCGCTCGTTCGCTTTGAACTCAAGCGTAGTCCATACACACTACTTTGAGTAGTGCTGGACTGAATTTTGCGTGTGGATTAGCTTTCCCTATTACAGTGGGCCTCGCCATCAGGCGAACCCTCTCCGACTTCAGAGGTACCTATAATTTACGTCACCAAGTCAAGGAGGAGAATTTAACATTTTAGTCCAACTACCCGGTGTAGGGGTTGAACCCCTTACCTCGGCATCAGCACATCAGATGTTTATGAACGGACGTTCGTATCCATTCGGCCATGCTGGCCTAAAATAAACGATTTATCACTAGTTATCTGAGTTAGTCTGCCTTGGTCTGGCCATTTCAATATTGAAACACTATCATGTACTTTAACTGGAAGAATAAGTTCACAAGTTGTGATTTGACTGCCTTGTCTTGAATTTTATATTAATGTCAATACTTTTTTCGACTTTGTCATGACCTTTCTATTATTGTTTTGACTTTTACTTTCTTCTCTAGACTTCTTCAATATTGTCTGTTCTTGACATTTTAGTTTTCTATCTAGATGTTTCTAATTTCATCTGGTCTTATATTGACTTGCCTAGGTTTGTCATGCCGGTCTCCCTGACGAAGGGTTAACGACTTTCTCCGTAATCCCGTATATCCACGTGATTAAGACAGCTGCGCGAGATTCGGCAGCGGATCGCGTCGCGTTGGTTACTCACGGGGTATGTGAGCCGGTCGCTCAGAAATCAAAGGCAAACTACTGAGCGTAATCTTGCCAAGAACATCAACAGCAGCTGAAAAAGGCTGTTGTTGACTGCAACGTCCTGTAAGGGATATGCAACATTAAGACAAAGGTTTGTCATGTCCTGACTTGTTTGGTCCACGTCAGTAATTTTCTAGGCCATTTTACGTTCAGGAGCATGCTATTGCTTTGTGAACGGCCTTCGCACATAGCTTTGTGAAAATCAACGCAATATCTGCTTCCAAAAAAAACATGCAGCTGACTTTGAGCTCGGTGACGTGACATTGTAAAACTGCGTTCACTAGCCCTATGCCACAGATACCGAAATATGTTCTACAGATCTGATTATTTTATCACCTACAGATGCGGACTTATGTTATATAGATCCCATTATATCATCTACATATTCCGAGATATGTTCTATATATGTTATTACTTTATTATCTAAGGATGCGGAAATATGTTCTGTAGATCTCAATATGTCATCGACATATGCCGACGTATGTTCTATAGATCTCATTATATCATCTACATATGCCGATATAGGTTTTATATATCTCATTATTTTATTGTCATCGCATATGACAAAATAATGAAACAATACATATCGGTTTCTGACACCCTTTTTTATGCACATTACTGTTGTTAAATATGGTTATTGATTCATATAATTGTTGTTTACAACCAGTATGTGTTCTTTATTAATCGCAGATGTGTGTTATACCAGTTTAATTGCATTAAGTAATTTAATTATTTCCTCGTGCTTACATTATTAAAGCGGAATGTAGAAATGCGCAATAATGCCTTAAATGATTATATCCATATATCACCTATCTTGAAAGTAGTGAACTTAGAAAGATAACTGGTCAACCTCATCAGAAGAGGACAGTCCACGTTTTTTGGTCATGTCACGAGAACGAGAATGCTGTAGTACGTCGTGACAACGGGAAAGGTGGAGGGGAAGAGAATCATAGGGTAGACACAGGAAGAAGATGCTGGATAGATTGACATAATGGCTTAGGGGCATCAATATCAGAAATGATTTGGAGTACACAAAACAGAAGTTTGCATTCCCCTTCTTCCCGTTCTTCTCGTGTAGTTATTACGCCTGAATGTAGTCACTTTGGTGTCTTCCCGCTCTTCTCGTGTAGTTATTACGCCTGAATGTAGTCACTATGGTGTCTTCCCGTTCTTCTCGTGTAGTTATTACGCCTGAATGTAGTCACTTTGGTGTCTTCCCGCTCTTCTCGTGTAGTTATTACGCCTGAATGTAGTCACTATGGTGTCTTCCCGTTCTTCTCGTGTAGTTATTACGCCTGAATGTAGTCACTTTGGTGTCTTCCCGCTCGTCTCGTGTAGTTATTACGCCTGAATGTAGTCACTTTGGTGTCTTCCCGCTCGTCTCGTGTAGTTATTACGCCTGAATGTAGTCACTTTGGTGTCTTCCCGCTCGTCTCGTGTAGTTATTACGCCTGAATGTAGTCACTATGGTGTCTTCCCGCTCGTCTCGTGTAGTTATTACGCCTGAATGTAGTCACTTTGGTGTCTTCCCGTTCTTCTCGTGTAGTTATTACGCCTGAATGTAGTCACGTTGGTGTCTTCCCGTTCTTCTCGTGTAGTTATTACGCCTGAATGTAGTCACTTTGGTGTCTTCCCGTTCTTCTCGTGTAGTTATTACGCCTGAATGTAGTCACTTTGGTGTCTTCCCGTTCTTCTCGTGTAGTTATTATGTCTGAATGTAGTCACTGTGATGTCTCCCCGCTTTTCTCGTGTAGTTATTTTGTCTGAATTTAGTCACTGTGATGTCTCCCCGTTCTTCTCGTGTAGTTTTTTGTCTGAATGTAGTCACTGTGATGTCTCCCCGCTCTTCTCGTGTAGTTATTATGTCTTAATTTAGTCAAGGTGATGTCTCCCCGTTCTTCTCGTGTAGTTATTATGTCTGAATGTAGACGTTGTAGTGTCTTCCCATTCTTCTCGTGTAGTTATTATGTCTGAATCTAGTCACTATGATGTCTTCTCGCCCTTCTCGTGTAGTTATTATGTCTGAATGTAGTAACTGTGGTGTCTTTCCGCTCTTCTCGTGTAGTTATTATGTCTGAATGTAGTAACTGTTTGTGTCTTTCCGCTCTTCTCGTGTAGTTATTATGTCTGAATGTAGTCACTGTGATGTCTCCCCGTTCTTCTCTTGTAGTTACTATGTCTGAATGTAGTAACTGTTGTGTCTTTCCGCTCTTCTCGTGTAGTTATTATGTCTGAATGTAATCACTGTGATGTCCATCCGCTCGTCTCGTGTTGTTATTATGTCTGAATGTAGTCGCTGTGGTGTCTTCCCTTCCTTCTCGTGTAGTTATTATGTCTGATTGTAGTCGCTGTGGTGTCTTCCCGCTCGTCTCGTGTAGTTATTATGTCTGAATGTAGTGACTGTGGTGTCCATCCGCTCTTCTCGTGTAGTTATTATGTCTGAATGTAGTCACTATGATGTCTTCTCGCTCTTCTCGTGTAGTTATTATGTCTGAATGTAGTCCCTATGGTGTCTGTCCCGTGCTTATGTGAGTAGTATATAATGTTGCTTATACCCCCCCCAAGGAGAAGGTGCCGCACCTCTTTTACTAAGAATAAAGAAGGAGGAGCGGTAGGTGCCGGGAGGAGCGGTCGTTTTTACTAAGAATAAAGAAGGAGGTGCGGGACATAACTCATGAGTAAAAAAATCGTCTGTTTTTGTGATATTACCTCCCCTTTTTTGAGAATTTTTTAAAAAAAATTAAAATTTAATGATTACTGTTATTATGGGTTGTAGTGGCCGGGGCTTAGCGGCATTCGTTGTTAAGGGATGGGTGAGTGGCGGTGTAGCTAGGTAAATGCTTCCGAGCACTATCATCATATCTTTTTAGAATTTCACATGAAAACCTTACAAATGTCAAATGGCAGGTAGTATTGATTATAATGGGTATGGCTTAGCAAATGTCGGTGTTAAGGAGTGGATAGCAGTTACTAGTGAGCCGTAGAGGGCCGTAGTGGTTTAAACAATATAATCATGCAGATTAAAAATGAAAACCTTAAAAAAGTAAAGATGACCGGTATTATTGCATTTAGTGGGTATGACCTTGTGATATTCATTGTTAAGGGTTGGGATGAGTGGATGAGTAGCTAGAAAAACGCTTCTGAACACTATCATTGGGTTCGAATCCCAGTTGGGTTGTCTAGTGGTAGAATAATATTTGGTTACTTAGTTGTGATTTCTAGCTCTGGTGTTATTAACCCGGCTATGTTTAGAATAGGAGAGGTGGTGTGCTGGTTGCGGAGTATTTTTAGGTGGTACCCCAGACAATGTGGAAGTGACAGGTTCGAATCTCGGTACATTGTCGTTGGTAAAATTGCCAGTCATCAATATGTGGGTGTCTAGGTGATCATAAGGTGTAGGGTCGCTTTATCCGCCCGTGTCGCCGCAGCCACAAGTCCCACTGGTGATGAAAAACACAGGCAGCAGATTTCACCCTTGTACCTACGAGTTACAAAATATAACCTAACTTACAAATCAAAATATGATATACCCAATACCATAACAGGTGTTACAAAAAAAATCAATACGCATCTTCATAACGGCTAATCCATGGGATTATCATCCTCGTAATGACCAAGTCAGGTTAATAATATTCCTGATATCCCCGCCTTTGCAAATAGTTCGCGTTATTAATAAAGGTTCATATAAAGGTTGGTAAGGGATTAAGAGATTAACACCTATTGTCGCGATATCCAACAAAAATCAATAGCACTACTCTCGATTTTTCTCATATGTGGCGGTTGGGAATTATGGGTTAGGTGTATGTGTCCTCATTCAGTTAAAACAGGTGGTATGAGTAGGAGATATCACAAACAGTATCAGCATATGCCACTCTGAGCTTAAATATCAGTAGTTCGTTATTCTTGTGACATTGAAAACGATTGGGGTTTGAAGAAGGATGGTGTGCTATGTTATTGTGAGGTTTATATAGATTGATCAATATGCGAAGTTGATAAGGTTACCTCTGTCCGCGCATCGTAACTGTGTTGTGAGTTGTCGCCTATTACATCCGGGTGCGAGAAATAACCAAAAATATTTCACATCAACTCAATATACATGCCTCTATATAGCTGCAATGTGAACTTGGCTAAAGTCTACTTTAGGAAAGTATGTATGTTTGTGTATGCGCATTTACCACTGGTTATAGACTCGTGTGTAGTATTATTGGAAAGCGGCCGTTATGAATACATTATCAGAGTATGTTGCCTTACAGAGCTTGTATAGTATCTATGTGTCTGTTACGCAGTATGTTTTGTTCTGTTGCCTTGTAGTATTTGAATGGAGTTTCATGTGGTTGTCTAGTTAATTTTTCCCCAATCAGAATCCACACCCCCAGTGTCATTAGATGGTTTTTAACTTGTCTACCCATTGTCCTCGCTTCACAGTCATACAAAAGTACAGGGTCTATGTAGTACTCAAGCACTCTGTGTATTACTCATGACAGTTGACAACTTTATATTAGTCAGTTTGTTTTCCACCTTACCAAAGACTATCTTCAACATATCGAACCTTGGTCTATCCTTTTAAAGACAACTTCTTGTAGTCTCTTGGCTACATTTTTCCCGTGTCAAGCTTCATGTCTCTACTCGTCTGTATTAGTGTGTTAGAAGTAAACCAACATCACATAAGACAGCCATATATTACCACAATGTATACAAAAATGAAGCAATACACATTATCCCAGTATATAAATATAGTACTAAATAGGAAGTAGTTGAAAGCATTCAACTGCATTATTACAAGGTAAATTAAATATAGTGATATGTATAAAATATCACACACCCGTGTTACATTAGCAAATAAGTACAAAGCACAAGGGTATGAATACGTTGGTGTATTAGTTACATACAAATTGACCATACAACATACCGCCAAGTCCGCTACGGGACCTAACTCGTGTGAAGTTATGTCTGTAACCAACATAAATGTGTGTGTGGTAATAACTACGATGTCTGTCTTTCACCATGTATCTGACCTGTTTGCATACCACTACATTCCTTAGTTCACTTGTTGTATACAACCAATCAGGGTAATTGTCTTAGAATTGACCCACATTTTATGTTAGACAAGCATTGATTGGCTGTTCACTTGTGGTATACAACCAATCAGGTTAATTGTCTTAGAATTTACCCACATTTTATGTTAGACAAGTATTGATTGGCTGTCAACTATGCGGTGGGCGGGGCTTACTGTATTAATATATATCCAACTCACCACATCTCACTCACTTTGTGATGTACGCAAGAACGACGAAAGATTGGGTCTTCAGTTTTGTGATTATTCAATGACAATTTGCCTTCAAGGTTAGAAAGTTTGCCATTTACCGTCTTGTCTCAGTATCCACGGACTATCAGCCATATACGGACCTACAGCTTTAGCGGCTATTTCTTCCAGTTTTTGGACATTCACAACTGCCTTGGAAGATTTATCAACCAGATTCTTACCCAGACGCATCCGAAGTGTAAGCAACCTCATTATTCTGCCATAGTTTACAACGTCATCTGCAAAGGAGTCATCGGCGTTTGAAACAAAGACAGAGAAAAAGTGTTCGGGATTGATACGGTTTACTAGACTAGTGAACATACATCTTGTTGTTTGAGTATTTGACTTACCTATCTAGCCAACATCGTGTCATCTACCTTTGGTGAAAGATAGAAACTAAATATATTCAACGCTATATTCATCGGCTCGCTGTGAACGTGTGTCAAGTCGACTGTTGCTTGTCTCAGTAGCAAGTCGCTAGTGAACACGCCTAAAATACAAAGATGTCAACAAGGCAATCATCTGAGAACCATTTATGTGCAACCTGTGGGAAAGGTTTCTCTGAAAAGCGCAATCTGCTTCGCCATACTCGGACCAGTCACAATACCAAGGAGCAAGTGTATTCATGTCACACCTGTGGTCATATATTTAACAGGAAATACAACCTACAACGTCACATTACAAAGGAACACACTACCCCAGGAGTATCACCCAGTGTAATACCAGCAGACGCTTCAACACCCGCTTCAGCAACACTACGTAAGAGACATGTGGCTACTAATAGTGATGTGGCAGTCAGCGAGAAGAAGACTTAACAAGATGAAAACTCCCAGCCAGTCAGTGACACACAACCCACGGATGAAGCGGCTTCTTTACACACTCTTCCAGATGATATTAGACAAGTATACACCGACAACTGGAGTAGTATAAAAACACATCACAAGATAAACAAATATATGTCTGTCTATACATTTTATATTAGCCCACACACAATCCACCCTAAAGACTGGGCATCTACCTTGAACAAGATCTTTACCATTCAAAAGAGCATATTCAAAATCAACTTTAGTTATCATATAGTCCTTAGGCACAGCGAAACAGACGGTCTTCGATTGTATCACGCATCTTCAAATAATGCTTCTGTCTTAGAACTTCCACAACTAATCAAAAATAGACAAGACTTTGACGATTTTATCAAAATAGTATACGAACATGACGTTCTTACCTACGCTATGCAACAACGTCCAAATACCAAATACACTACAGAGACGATTCCAGCTATATGTTTTTATGTCTATCATATCCCAGAATTCCGACTTGTTTAATAAATAGCGCCCCTTTTATGACCCACGTTAGGCACCACTGTGCATGATCATACTAGATATAACATTCCATATTTAACCATCCGTTTTGTATACTGGTATTACGCTTGTTCCTTTTTGTGTGTGTGAACTTTTCTGGAAATACTGTAAAATAAACAGTTTTATGTATTATAAGTGCGTTCACTTGTTGGTTTTTAGTGTTGACGGTACATATGAGTGTCATGTGGTGAGCGGGTGTTACATGGTGATGGCCAATTCAAGAAATATCTCAGCCATTCTTATAAAAATTAGGAAAATATGTTAACCTAATGAGAAAAATATTGCCCAAGTAAAGAAAAAATTTACACAAAACTTATAAACTTAGGAAAATGTGTTAACCTAATGAGAAAATTATTTCCCAAGTGAAGAAAAATTTACACAAAACGTATAAAACTTAGGAAAATGTGTTAACCTAATGAGAAAAATATTACCCAAGTGAAGAAAAAATTTACACAAAACTTATAAAACTTAGGAAAATGTGTTACCCTAAGGAGAAAAATATTGATCAAGTAAAGACAAATTTACACCAAACTTATGAAAAGTAGGAAAAGTTTTTAACCAAAGGGGAAAAATATGGGCTAAACTATGAAATATGTTGACCCAAGTAAGAAAATATGTTAGCCAAAGGGGGGAAAAGGTTGGCCAAAACATGAAATATCTCAACCATACTTATAAATATCTCGTGTAAACTTTTAAATAAGTAGGAAAAAAATATTGCTTCTGTAGTTATGTCAAAAGTATCTTGAACTTTTATCTGAACAGACATTTCACAAGACACAATCATCAACGACAGCACTTTCCCGTTTTTACATTACCGAAAGTTTCAACTTACCATTCCAACGTATCTGCTAAAGAAACACTTATACATAATAATTAACCATCTCTTCACACTCTTTGTTCTTTCTTTCTAACACAAAGTGTCTCTGTCTTTCATAGATAACTTCACAACTTTTTCATGTCACATCACCAAGATACTCAAAACCGCCATTGTACACGAGCTCCAATGAATCAGTCATAACATTTATGGCAATGCAATCTGTGGCTCCACCTAGGATAGTTTCTATATCAGCTAAGTAGTCATCAGCAAAGAGCCATTACCCTTGGCTGACATCTTCAACTTTCTATACCACAATGTCTTCTACATTAACCTTCCATTGTTCCATCTTTCAACAATACAAAGGGTGGTCTCGAAGTTTAGCTAACATAACATTTCGTACTTTGTCCACCGCTTTCACACTTTGTCGTTTCACAGCTAAAATATTGACAAGCCTGCAACCAACACTGTCTGTTATGAAATCAACCTTTCTTAAAACCACGTCTGCCTTAATGAACCCTTGAATACCCTCTACTACATCTTCTAACCGACTTTCAACGTTTCATACCAAATAATATTAACACTATCTTTTATTACAGAGCAGCCGATTTTCTGCTGACTGGGCAGATTTTCCAACCCAATGGAGATAAATCATGTGTCCCCCCTAACATACTAGGCGCTATTCTAGACAACGAATATGGTCATCAACCATCACCCCTAAGAAGAACTTGAAAACAACACAAGAAATTGTGTTCCTGAGACGAAATCCTTGGACTACCAGAGTACCTAACTCTGATCGCCTAAAAGAACCTAAGAAACATAGAGCATTATATACATCAAATACATCAAACACAAAAACTATTTCTTACTACCCCTAACCCTAACTATACATCAAACACAACAAACTCTTTATTAAGAGACATGGATGCAAACCAGTGTCAGAAATGGAAAAATTTTAATTTGTGTGATTAAATTTTAATTAACATTTAAATCTAATAAATCGCAATTTTATTGCTCGCTTCACTTAATATACAGATATAGCCTAAATATAGGTATAAGTTAGGTATAGGACGTATATCGATCTTACCTCTTGCGCAATAAAATTGCGATATTTTTCTCATTAGGTTAACATATTTTCCTAATTTTTATAAGAATGGCTGAGATATTTCTTGACTTAATCATCAACATGTAACACCCGCTCACCACATGACACTCACATGTACCGTCAACACTAAAAACCAACAAGTGAACGCACTTATAATACATAAAACTGTTTATTTTACAGTATTTCCAGAAATGTTTACACACACAAAAAGGAACAAGCGTAATACCAGTATACAAAACGGATGGTTAAATATGGAATGGTATATCTAGTATGATCATGCACAGTGGTGCCTAACGTGGGTCATAAAAGGGGCGTTATTTATTAAACAAGCCGGAATTCTGGGATATGATAGACATAAAAACATATAGCTGGAATCGTCTCTGTAGTGTATTTGGTATTTGGACGTTGTTGCATAGCGTAGGTAAGAACGTCATGTTCGTATACTATTTTGATAAAATCGTCAAAGTCTTGTCTATTTTTGATTAGTTGTGGAAGTTCTAAGGCAGAAGCATTATTTGAAGATACGTGATACAATCGAAGTGCGTCTGTTTCGCTGTGCCTAAGGACTATATGATAACTAAAGTTGATTTTGAATATGCTCTTTTGAATGGTAAAGATCTTGTTCAAGGTAGATGGCCAGTCTTTAGGGTGGATTGTGTGTGGGCTAATATAAAATGTATAGACATGTGTTTTTATACTACTCCAGTTGTCGGTGTATACTTGTCTAATATCATCTGGAAGAGTGTGTAAAGAAGCCGCTTCATCCGTGGGTTGTGTGTCACTGACTGGCTGGGAGTTTTCGCCTCGTTTAGTCTTCTTCTCGCTGACTGCCACATCACTATTAGTAGCCACATGTCTCTTACGTAGTGTTGCTGAAGCGGGTGTTGAAGCGTCTGCTGGTGTTACACTGAGTGATACTCCTGGGGTAGTGTGTTCCTTTGTAATGTGACGTTGTAGGTTGTCTTTCCTGTTAAATATATGACCACAGGTGTGACATGAATACACTTGCTCCTTGGTATTGTGACTGGTCCGAGTATGGCGAAGCAGATTGCGCTTTTCAGAGAAACCTTTCCCACAGGTTGCACATAAATGGTTCTCAGATGATTGCCTTGTTGACATCTTTGTATTTTAGGCGTGTTCACTAGCGACTTGCTACTGAGACAAGCAACAGTCGACTTGACACACGTTCACAGCGAGCCGATGAATATAGCGTTGAATATATTTAGTTTCTATCTTTCACCAAAGGTAGATGACACGATGTTGGCTAGATAGGTAAGTCAAATACTCAAACAACAAGATGTATGTTCACTAGTCTAGTAAACCGTATCAATCCCGAACACTTTTTCTCTGTCTTTGTTTCAAACGCCGATGACTTCTTTGCAGATGACGTTGTAAACTATGGCAGAATAATGAGGTTGCTTACACTTCGGATGCGTTTGGGTAAGAATCTGGTTGATAAATCTTCCAAGGCAGTTGTGAATGTCCAAAAACTGGAAGAAATAGCCGCTAAAACTGTAGGTCCGTATATGGCTGATAGTCCGTGGATACTGAGACAAGACGGTAAATGGCAAACTTTCTAACCTTGAAGGCAAATTGTCATTGAATAATCACAAAACTGAAGACCCAATCTTTCGTCGTTCTTGCGTACATCACAAAGTGAGTGAGATGTGGTGAGTTGGATATATATTATTACAGTAAGCCCCGCCCACCGCATAGTTGACAGCCAATCAATACTTGTCTAACATAAAATGTGGGTAAATTCTAAGACAATTAACCTGATTGGTTGTATACCACAAGTGAACAGCCAATCAATGCTTGTCTAACATAAAATGTGGGTCAATTCTAAGACAATTACCCTGATTGGTTGTATACAACAAGTGAACTAAGGAATGTAGTGGTATGCAAACAGGTCAGATACATGGTGAAAGACAGACATCGTAGTTATTACCACACACACATTTCTGTTGGTTACAGACATAACTTCACACGAGTTAGGTCCCGTAGCGGACTTGGCTGTATGTTGTATGGTCAATTTGTATGTAACTAATACACCAACGTATTCATACCCTTGTGCTTTGTACTTATTTGCTAATGTAACACGGGTGTGTGATATTTTATACATATCACTATATTTAATTTACCTTGTAATAATGCAGTTGAATGCTTTCGACTACTTCCTATTTAGTACTATATTTATATACTGGGATAATGTGTATTGCTTCATTTTTGTATACATTGTGGTAATATATGGCTGTCCTATGTGATGTTGCTTTACTTCTAACACACTAATACAGACGAGTAGAGACATGAAGCTTGACACGGGAAAAATGTAGCCAAGAGACTACAAGAAGTTGTCTTTAAAAGGATAGACCAAGGTTCGATATGTTGAAGATAGTCTTTGGTAAGGTGGAAAACAAACTGACTAATATAAAGTTGTCAACTGTCATGAGTAATACACAGAGTGCTTGAGTACTACATAGACCCTGTACTTTTGTATGACTGTGAAGCGAGGACAATGGGTAGACAAGTTAAAAACCATCTAATGACACTGGGGGTGTGGATTCTGATTGGGGAAAAATTAACTAGACAACCACATGAAACTCCATTCAAATACTACAAGGCAACAGAACAAAACATACTGCGTAACAGACACATAGATACTATACAAGCTCTGTAAGGCAACATACTCTGATAATGTATACATAACGGCCGCTTTCCAATAATACTACACACGAGTCTATAACCAGTGGTAAATGCGCATACACAAACATACATACTTTCCTAAAGTAGACTCTAGCCAAGTTCGCATTGCAGCTATATAGAGGCATGTATATTGAGTTGATGTGAAATATTTTTGGTTATTTCTCGCACCCGGATGTAATAGGCGTCAACTCACAACACAGTTACGATGCGCGGACAGAGGTAACCTTATCAACTTCGCATATTGATCAATCTATATAAACCTCCCAATAACATAGCACACCATCCTTCTTCAAACCCCAATCGTTTTCAATGTCACAAGAATAACGAACTACTGATATTTAAGCTCAGAGTGGCATATGCTGATACTGTTTGTGATATCTCCTACTCATACCACCTGTTTTAACTGAATGAGGACACATACACCTAACCAATAATTCCCAACCGCCACATATGAGAAAAATCGAGAGTAGTGCTATTGATTTTTGTTGGATATCGCGACAATAGGTGTTAATCTCTTAATCCCTTACCAACCTTTATATGAACCTTTATTAATAACGCGAACTATTTGCAAAGGCGGGGATATCAGGAATATTATTAACCTGACTTGGTCATTACGAGGATGATAATCCCATGGATTAGCCGTTATGAAGATGCGTATTGATTTTTTTGTAACACCTGTTATGGTATTGGGTATATCATATTTTGATTTGTAAGTTAGGTTATATTTTGTAACTCGTAGGTACAAGGGTCAAATCTGCTGCCTGTGTTTTTCATCACCGGTGGGACTTGTGGCTGCGGCGACACGGGCGGATAAAGCGACCCTACACCTTATGATCACCTAGACACCCACATATTGATGACTGGCAATTTTACCAACGTCAATGTACCGAGATTCGAACCTGTCACTTCCACAGTGTCTGGGGTACCCCCTAAACATACTCCGCAACCAGCACACCACCTCTCCTATTCTAAACATAGCCGGGTTAATAACACCAGAGCTAGAAATCACAACTAAGTAACCAAATATTATTCTACCACTAGACAACCCCACTGGGATTCGAACCCAATGATAGTGTTCAGAAGCGTTTTTCTAGCTACTCATCCACTCATCCCAACCCTTAACAATGAATATCACAAGGTCATACCCACTAAATGCAATAATACCGGTCATCTTTACTTTTTTAAGGTTTTCATTTTTAATCTGCATGATTATATTGTTTAAACCACTACGGCCCTCTACGGCTCACTAGTAACTGCTATCCACTCCTTAACACCGACTTTTGCTAAGCCATACCCATTATAATCAATACTACCTGCCATTTGACATTTGTAAGGTTTTCATGTGAAACTCTAAAAAGATATGATGATAGTGCTCGGAAGCATTTACCTAGCTACACCGCCACTCACCCATCCCTTAACAACGAATGCCGCTAAGCCCCGGCCACTACAACCCATAATAACAGTAATCATTAAATTTTAATTTTTTTTTAAAAATTCTCAAAACAGGGGAGGTAATATCACAAAAACAGACGATTTTTTTTACTCATGAGTTATGTCCCGCACCTCCTTCTTTATTCTTAGTAAAAAACGACCGCTCCTCCCGGCACCTACCGCTCCTCCTTCTTTATTCTTAGTAAAAGAGGTGCGGCACCTTCTCCTTGGGGGGGGGGGGGGGGGATAAGCAACATTATATACTACTTATATGTTGTGTTTTGTTTATGTAACCGGAGCTGTGTCGAATGTCTTATGAACGCAATTCGCAATCCTTCCGCGTTCGAAACACAGCTTCAGGCAATCTGGAAGCATATCGCCTTGCACTGGTTTCCATACAGTAGTATGAGTGCCGGTAGTTTGGAAGGCAATGGCAAACTATTGAAGGTAAGCTTGATTTTAAAACATGAAACACAGCAAAACAATGCTAATGGTGACTGTAGTGTTCTGTAAAGGATATGCAAATAACTTTCTATTTGATGCAGGCGAGTCGCCGCATCGTACTTTATTTTCCATGAACAATATAAAATAACACAAGGTAATGCAGCTTCACAGAACAGAGTTACAAAACATACAGGATATTGCGGCGACTAGTCTTCATCAGCAAACAAATACATATACAAAACACAAAATATTATACCTGAGAAGACCCTCCAGTGACTACATTACGTCACATCTTCATGTGATTATATGTTGTTTTAGTGTATGTATTTGTTTGCTGATGAAGGCTAGACGCCGCAACGTCCTGCATGTTTCGTAATTCTGTTTTGTAAAGCTGTATTACTTTGTGTTATATTATATTGTTTACATTTCAACAGCTTTACCTCAGTTCCACTAATTGTGTTAATATTTGATAAAAATTATCTATGTATATCATATAATCTATACCATCGCACAAGTCATTGGAGAGTCATTGTAAACAGTCCGTGTATATCAGTGTCTTTGAGAGCAGATTGTTCAGTGTATCTGTGAGCAGACTGTTCAATATATCTGTGTAAATATAATTGTAAACTATTATTCTCCCAACAATAGAGAATCCAGTGACGATAGTGTAGAGGAATTTTATAATGACTTAGAGACTGCCTTAAAGAAATGTAAAAATGCAGAAATAAACATCATAATAGGAGACTTTAATGCAAAAGTAGGAAATCGAGGTGATAGATACACAGTAGGAAACTATGGTTTAGGTGAGAGAAATGAAAGAGGATACAGACTCGTAGAGTGGGCAAAAGAACAGGAAATGATTGTAGGAAACACCTGGTTTAAGCAACACGCTAGAAGTTATGGACATGGAGGAGTCCTGATAGCAGGATCAGAAACTAGATTGACTACATTCTGATTATCAGAAGATTTAGAAACGCACTAACAATAGCAAAAACAGTTCTCAGTGCTGATTTTTATAGTGACCACAGACTACTTACAGGAACACTGAGGATAAAGTTGAAGAAAGTCAAGTATATAACAGGAAACACTAAATATGATTTGTGTACATTGAGTAATGACAAGGAAATACAAAACAAATTCAACATAGAAGTACAGAACAGATTTGATATATTGTCTATCTAGAGATATTATTCCAGGATGTGGATGATCAATGGGACATGTTGAAGAATTCGATAGGTTTGGCTGCAGAAACAACTATTCCAAAATTTTACAAAAGTGGGTCGTAAGAAATGGATGACAGAAGAAATTGTACACCTAATGGAAACAAGAAGACTCAACAAAAATAATCCTGCCAAATAAGAAGAAATTCACAGACAAGTCAGAATATTATGTAAGGAGGCAAAAGAAGCATGGCTTGAGGAAAAGTGCTTAGACATTGAAAAACAACACAACAGTCAAAATATCAAATTAGTGCACAAAAGATTTCAGGAACTTACTAATAAAAGAACAAGTATATCAACATGATGTCTGAATACTAAAGATGGCAAAATCATAATAGAAAAAGATCAGATTCTACATGTATGGACAGATTATGTGAAAATCCTTTATAATGATAACAGAGAGGAACAGTATGATATTAGATTTAATGATGAAGCGCCGCCAATTTTGAAGATGGAGGTTCGAAATGTTCTTAAGCACATGAAAGCTGGCAAGGCCCCGGGTGCAGATAACATCACAACAGAAATGATTAAAGCTTTAGAAGAATTTGGACTAGATCAAGTCACCAGACTGCTGAACACATTGAATGATACTGGTGATATACTTTCTGAATTATGTAACTCTGTATTTATTGCAATCCCAAATAAATTAGGAACCTTGGAATGTGATCAACATAGAACAATTAGTATAATGAGCCAAATCACAAAGATTTTGGAAGAGCGAGGAAGAAAATACAACCTGAAATAGGGGAAGAACAATGTGGGTTTGTACAAGGAAAGGGTACAGTAAATGCTGTGTATATGCTGCGAACAGTTATTGAACGTGCTATAGAAGTAAACAAGGATATACACCTTTGCTTTATTGACTACACAAATGCTTTTGATAGAGTTAGACATGTCAACATGGTAGATATGCTTGCAGATCTACAAATTGATAGGAAAGACATTAGACTTATAAAAAACATATATTGGAAACAACAAGCTGCCATAAGGATTGATAACGAAGTGGGACAATATCAACCTATTAAGAGAGGTGTTAGGCAGGGATGTGTAATGTCTCCAGATCGTTTTTCCCTATACAGTGAAAATATTTTCAGGAATGTAGAAGATATAAATAGAATCAGCATTGGAGGACGAAACATCAATAACATTAGATACGCAGATGATACAGTATTGATTGCAGACAATTAGTAGACGCAGTTGTTGTACACAGTGAGCAGCTGGGGTTGGAATTAAATTGTAAGAAGACTCAGGTTATGGTCGTCACTAGGAAGAACGAAGTACCACAATGTAATATACAAGTAAATGGGAATATTCTTCAACAAGTGAATCAGTACAATTATCTCGTAACAGTCATAACATCTGATGGGAGATGCCTTGAAGAGATTAGAACAAGAATCGCCATGGCGAAAGTAGTCTTTAGCAAGATGAAAAACATTCTGACCAATAAAAAGATGTCAATTGAAACGAAAAAAAAAGAGTGTTGAGGTGCTACATAGAGCCTGTTCTTTTGTATGGCTGTTGTGGGGTAGTAAATGTGAATACCAGATGAAATGGTGTCTAGGGAAATAAAAGCCACGGGTACATGTATAAGGCTTTTGATCAAGACAGTATTTTTCCTAAAAAGACTCCAGGAATAGAGTAGTTATTGGCTCTATTGAAGTAATAATGAGATATAGGCCGGATAGGCCCCACCCACTCTACAAGATAAACCACCCTCCTGAAGAATATAACAGAGAATAGGTCACTTAACCACAGATCTCTATCAAGTTGTTATCCTTGGATAAAATATCTGAGACTGTGTGTTGGTCGACCTCCCACTGGATTCTCTGCAGAAAAAAATATAGTAGCACAGTTCTCTACAATAACAAACAGTGTTACACTGGTCACTAGACAATGAAAACTCTCCTGACGAACATATATGTTTATTGCCAGACTCTCATAATCTGGAAGTACAAGACTCTGTCTCCACTACAATCTATCAAAACCTCAAACAAAAAATACATTCTCAAATAATGTATGAACTTATATTCTAAAAACTCCCCTCCTCCTCTTCTCTTCCCTGCACCTAAAACCCAATAATCCACCTTTGCTTGTTATGCCCTACTCGGGATGACTGTTTCTACTATGTGCCGTTTGATCACTACTCGGCATATACTCCCCTACATGATGTCTATCACACGGAAAAACCAACCAGAACATAGATCAGAGATCTGCCTGGTGATTGTGTCCTTATTGTAACTCAGTTCGTGCAGACACCAATATTCAAAATCAGGAGAATGTAGATTCACTCCACACAGGGCTTCTCTACACTGTCTTTATTCTCCCACACACCCACAGTACTATGACGACACTTCTCCTGTCATAACCTAACTCCTCTTCTGATTCTACCGCTGAAATAGATGGGCTCCTCCCATCCTAACTTAACCAAACACCACAACGTGCAACTGAGAAACAACAAGGTTCTCTGGATACTGAACACTGTAATGGGGATACGGCTCATTGACGTTGTTAAAGCCATTTGGATGGTAGCACCCGATTGACCAGGCTCCACACAGAGTTACTGTACAAAGGTTCTCTTGGTGCTGAACACTATGATTGCGACATGAAACAAATGACGTTGATCTCATCACTTGGATGGTGGATAAAGAATCGCTGATATTAATAAAAAAAAATCCCTTGGATGGTGGGATCTAAATAACCGCCAATTGTAAACGGTCTTGATAAAAATGGTAAGGTTGTTGTTGTGGAGCTTGAATTATGGACCACTCAATCAGCTTACGTCTTGAGAGTGAAATAAGTCTGCACAAAATAGGGATTTCACCCATTATGATCATTTTCCCTCATTCGGGAAAAGTTGAAGCACTGACTATTGACGAGGTTGTAAAGGTTTCAGTTGAAGAAGCTCCAGTAGGCACCGAGACGATAGGGGTTAGTATTCTTTCATCGTAGATCAAGATACATCCCGATGTCTCTGCACGACATCGCCTGTAGTGGGCCATCACTGGTTCTAGACAGACGTCTAATTTCTTCGACTACACTTGGAATTGATAACCCCGTTCTACAGATCCTCTAATAGTTCGGGCAGCAGGCTCTCTACATCTCTCAGACCTATTTAGTGGGTATATGATGACACCCACAGCACTTGGCCCAGGAAGTATAAAGCATGATGACAAAAGCAAAGGGAGGTAACCCTGACTTGACTTTCTCACAGCTACCAGAAAAATAACAATGGATGAGTTCCCTTTGTCACTGCCTGAGTTGGTTCTAGAACGGAATGCCAATGTGCAAACGTACTGCTTGACACCTGGTTTGGACAGCTCGCTCTTCCAAAAGATTTCTATTCTAACAGTATCTGCCAAACGTTTACTGTAAAATTTGTCCATAATTTGACTCAGCCAAGATGTCTTTATTTAGATTTAGCCACGAAGTTCCACGCCCTCATGCCTCAAATGTCTGTAAGATTAAAAAATGACAAGCCGTGAACCTTCTAGCTTAGTATACATTTTCATAAGACTCACAGAGACAACAATTAGACATATAGTCCGAGGACAAACCTCATATCATGATGGGTGGTATCCCCTGTGGGCCTGTAACGTATGGGTCTATTTGGCGGGAAGGTGGGCCGGTAATCTGAACACTCTACCAACCTCACGCTTCTACCGATACACCGTACAGGACATCACAGATACCAAATGGAGATATATTCTCACACATAAAAACACTCCTCTCTATATGGGAGTAAAACAATCTGTTATAGAACATGCCCAGGGTGTGCCTAAGGTCGGGGTTTTGTAAATATTGGCTCCAATGTCTTGTTATTTTGGCAAGCACACTGCACGATTTACGGCAGGTGAAAATGAGTATTTAGGTATGTGAACCGTTCTCATAACTATGATTGAGCCACGACATACAGGATCCACCAAATCCGACAAAGCAATGGGGTCTTATCTAACTGTGTCCCCAGACTGTCATACACACAACCTTTACGTTCCGTCCCCGGCATATTCTGCACACAGATAAAGTAAAGATTCACACACACAAGATATATATGCGTACAATATCTGAATCTTTAACAAAGGCATTATGTAACACCTGAATACTTTACCAAAAGTCCGGTAAAGATAGGCTCTTCCCTAGATGAGATGGAACCAAAAGTGAAGATAGATTGAACTCTGCAGACACGGTACAGCATTTACAGAGACATCAAAGTCTTCAAAAGAAGATGAATCAGTAATCATAGCATGATAAGGATTGTAAGCAGAGGATTAAGATACTGGGGTACAGACTTTGAAATGGCCAGTTCGAATCTCAGTCTGGCTCTTCTACAGAAGCAATGGTGCAGTAGCAAACTTCACCCAAAATACCTAAATGACATGTATTACTTATATAACACAGATCTTATCATTCAAAAAAACATATGTATGCTCACCAATGCAACATAGAGGCAAAAATGATGGCCTACTGGGGCCAATACCCTCTCCCTAAAGAATTCACATCTTACTCGGTGTCTGGCCAAGACTCAAGTGACTAGGTCTGGTCCCGCCTGGGAGTTTTACCAAACTATTCCATTCTATTTGGAGCTACTGGCACATTCCTCCCCTCGTTCTGAACGATGATATGTGCGCTAAACATTACCATATAAGGAACTGCCAGTCTCTAATCCGTAATATTGCCATTTTCTAGAAAGGCAATTTTTAATCGTCTGCAAGCTGGAGAAAACTGGGACGTTATGTCACAGAAGTCCCCCAATTCAACTTGTTGGTCAACAAGTAAGACCAGTTAAAACAGCTTCCAGACTCCATGTGGTAACCACTTTCCTTCTCCCTGGTGCCTCTCATAAACCATCTACTTCCTTCTGATTTGTCTATACTACTCCTCCTAGCTCACAAATTCCGTTGCCATAAATCACGAATCTTCTTCTTCCTAGGTCGCCTGCATTCATATTCTGAAGGTATATTGGCGAACTCAGTAATAAAATAGAGGTTTTACTCTACCTCTAAAGACGTGTGTGAACGGAAAAGGAACGACTCCATTGGTCCTCCTCTGTTCTCACAACATCCCAAAAAAAAAAAAATAGAAATCTTATGCGTAAATTTCCAACTTCCCGGATGCAGATTCTATATCCGAGTAATGTTGCATCCCTTCCCATATAATTAGTCATGATGTCCTATGGAACAGATAAAATTATGACTGGCACTACGTGCTAGTGATTCCTGTTTTGCCTAACACCCAGAATTTAAAATCCACTTTGGTAGACTTGAGTTAATATAGAACAAGGTCTATGACTCATTTGATTCTGGCGATTTGCAATCAGAATTCGTTCCGTAGTTTACCTATGTAAATACTACACTTATATTACTAACTGGAAAGGGTAACATACTCTCTTCCCTCCAACTCCGATATCTATTGTTGACTACGAGGTAAATCTAATCCGTTCGGTATAGTTTAAGCTCGGCCGTCCGATCGACGTAGTCAACTCAACATCCATGAATTTTCCGGTCATCAGTTGAAGTAAGATGTATCAGCTGTTGATGAGTCAATGTTTATAAACAGTGCTGAAGCCCTTCCGGTTACGCGCCCAATTCTTCATGACGTATGACCCGCGGGTCTTTTCCGGAATGCGATCAATGCAGACGAACAACTGGTTTCAGTTTAAATTTTCACCCCGCCATCTTCTCTATTTGTTGTAACCTACTTTTCCGTATAAAGACTGTTTCGGCCTGATAGTACAACGATTGCTTGTTGGCGAAAATGAAACCAGGTCCACTCTCATTAACTCCTTTCCGACCAAAATTCTAAATAATTGGCTATCAGTACATGATTCCAATTGAAGAATAATTATTCCTAGCATTTGGGCCCTCGAGGTGACGGTTAAAAATGTCATGCTTTGCCACGCCAGGAATAATTTTAAAAGAAAAAGACATCTCATGCTTTGTAGCAATGAGGTCCTAAAAGTCTACTAATCGTAGAACACTAAGAGATTTCTTATCCGGAATGAAACTCTTGTATTTAAATGCTCGGAATATAATAATAATAATAATAATAATGTGCACTGATTTCCGGTTATTTCCTGCTGGCTAGAAAAAAGAGGTTCGCGTTCCCTCTTGTCATTTTACCACGCTCCATAGAAGGTAAAGGTTAACTCCAGCAGTACTCAAATAGAAAGAAGGACGAGCTCCGCTCTGTCCCCTTCAACCTGTCATACGTGGAGACTAAGTCCGCACGAACTTTCCACCTATATACATAGCTGAAGATGAATATGACAGTTCATGAAACTATCCTGGGAAGCGAAAGCTGCCTGCATGTTCCATGTTCCCCTGAAATGAGGATAAAAGAAAAGATGTCGCCGAAGGGATGTATCCTACCAACCTCGTAAATTTGAGAGTTAATAGGTGAGGTCCACTTCTAAAATCATGTACAACTTTTCATAATTCGGGATAAAGGCGAATAAATATAAATACACCTCAACGCTTAATTCGACTGTTCCATAATGAGAAGTAGATGAAGCTTCTACGACTGAAAGCATATGAAAGTCCTTTAAAGGTTCCCGAAATTCAACTGCACTTCTATTGATAGGGTTTAGCACAACGCTTCTAAGAAAAATGCAGCTGAAAAAAAAAACCTCTGTGCCAAACATGACACTTGAGGTCGACCAGCTATAGCTGATCTATTTATAAACTGGATATGACGAATAAGAGTCTGGGAGTTTCCCGAAGAATGCGTCCCAATTTACCTTACGCCTCCCAGTCATACTCACATGTAGTTAGCTGACGGAAAAGATGGGGGGAAAAATCGGAATCTTCCCGACTTGGATTACGCCCTGTTTTCTATAAACCTGATGTCTTTTTTCCGTTCCCACATGTGAAAAAATATATGGACGAGGGACACAATATGGCTTATTAATTTAATGAGAGGGGTATTTTATCCATTATATTTCCCATGTCTTCCTAACCAAATATATGGGTAATTATTTTTTTACAAGAAGATTTTCGGGAAAATAACTAGTTGCCTAAGTCCTATAAAAAAAAAATTGGATTGTGCCTTTTCTGTTGCTGATGAGTTTACAACAAATTAAAATAACAACAGATGGTTATGGCAATTGTTATGGCAACAAATTTTGCACAAATCACATGGCAATATTGACAACTGGTTAATAAACTCAAATGATTAAATATGAGCATCTGATGATATACAAACTCAACTTTATAAAAGGTTCCAGTTATCAACCCATCAAAACACCATCTGTGAACACCATCAATCAGTTTACGTCACATCAACATTCTATTAATTCAATGGATTTCTCCTGTGATGTAACATATGATTTTCCATACATTATCCATGTCAGCATGAGCACTTAAGAGTTAATAGGAAGAATCTGAAATTGATCAAAGTGAAAGAAAGGGGAAAAACTATCCCGGACGAGCCCCCCAATTGTGGGGTAGTAAATGTGAATACCAGATGAAATGGTGTCTAGGGAAATAAAAGCCACGGGTACATGTATAAGGCTTTTGATCAAGACAGTATTTTTCCTAAAAAGACTCCAGGAATAGAGTAGTTATTGGCTCTATTGAAGTAAAAATGAGATATAGGCCGGATAGGCCCCACCCACTCTACAAGATAAACCACCCTCCTGAAGAATATAACAGAGAATAGGTCACTTAACCACAGATCTCTATCAAGTTGTTATCCTTGGATAAAATATCTGAGACTGTGTGTTGGTCGACCGCCCACTGGATTCTCTGCAGAAAAACATATAGTAGCACAGTTCTCTACAATAACAAACAGTGTTACACTGGTCACTAGACAATGAAAACTCTCCTGACGAACATATATGTTTATTGCCAGACTCTCATAATCTGGAAGTACAAGACTCTGTCTCCACTACAATCTATCAAAACATCAAACAAAAAATACATTCTCAAATAATGTATGAACTTATATTCTAAAAACTCCCCTCCTCCTCTTCTCTTCCCTGCACCTAAAACTCAATCATCCACCTTTGCTTGTTATGCCCTTCTCGGGATGACTGTTTCTACTATGTGCCGTTTAATCACTACTCGGCATATACTCCCCTACATGATGTCTATCACACGGAAAAACCAACCAGAACATAGATCAGAGATCTGCCTGGTGATTGTGTCCTTATTGTAACTCAGTTCGTGCAGACACCAATATTCAAATCAGGAGAATGTAGATTCACTCCACACAGGGCTTCTCTACACTGTCTTTATTCTCCCACACCCACAGTACTATGACGACACTTCTCCTGTCATAACCTAACTCCTCTTCTGATTCTACCGCTGAAATAGATGGGCTCCTCCCATCCTAACTTGACCAAACACCACAACGTGCCACTGAGAAAAAACAACGTTCTCTTGATACTGAACACTGTAATGGGGATACGGCTCATTGACGTTGTTAAAGTCATTTGGATGGTAGCACCCGATTGACCAGGCTCCACACAGAGTTACTGTACAAAGGCTCTCTTGGTGCTGAACACTATGATTGCGACATGAAACAAATGACGTTGATCTCATCACTTGGATGGTGGATAAAGAATCGCTGATTTTAATAAACAAATCCCTTGGATGGTGGGATCTAAATAACCGCCAATTGTAAACGGTCTTGATAAAAATGGTGAGGTTGTTGTTGTGGAGCTTGAATTATGGACCACTCGATCAGCTTACGTCTTGAGAGTAAAATAAGTCTGCACAAAATAGGGATTTCACCCATTGGGATCATTTTCCCTCATTCGGGAAAAGTTGAAGCACTGACTATTGACGAGGTTGTAAAGGTGTCAGTTGAAGAAGCTCCAGTAGGCACCGAGCCAATTCTACACTTGGAATTGATAACCCCGTTCTACAGATCCTCTAATAGTTCGGGCAGCAGGCTCTCTACATCTCTCAGACCTAATTAGTGGGTATATGATGACACCCAAAGCACTTGGCCCAGGCAGTATAAAGCATGATGACAAAAGCAAAGGGAGGTAACCCTGACTTGACTTTCTCACAGCTACCAGAAAAATAACAATGGATGAGTTCCCTTTGTCACTGCCTGAGTTGGTTCTAGAACGGAATGCCAATGTGCAAACGTACTGCTTGACACCTGGTTTGGACAGCTCGCTCTTCCAAAAGATTTCTATTCCAACAGTATCTGCCAAACGTTTACTGTAAAATTTGTCCATAATTTGACTCAGCCAAGATGTCTTTATTTAGATTTAGCCACGAAGTCCCACGCCCTCATGCCTCAAATGTCTGTAAGATTAAAACATGACAAGCCGTGAACCTTCTAGCTTAGTATACATTTTCATAAGACTCACAGAGACAACAATTAGACATATAGTCCGAGGACAAACCTCATATCATGATGGGTGGTATCCCCTGTGGGCCTGTAACGTATGGGTCTATTTGGCGGGAAGGTGGGCCGGTAATCTGAACACTCTACCAACCTCACGCTTCTACCGATACACCGTACAGGACATCACAGATACCAAATGGAGATATATTCTCACACATAAAAACACTCCTCTCTATATGGGAGTACAACAATCTGTTATAGAACATGCCCAGGGTGTGCCTAAGGTCGGGGTTTTGTAAATATTGGCTCCAATGTCTTGTTATTTTGGCAAGCACACTGCACGATTTACGGCAGGTGAAAATGAGTATTTAGGTATGTGAACCGTTCTCATAACTATGATTGAGCCACGACATACAGGATCCACCAAATCCGACAAAGCAATGGGGTCTTATCTAACTGTGTCCCCAGGCTGTCATACACACAACCTTTACGTTCCGTCCCCGGCATATTCTGCACACAGATAAAGTAAAGATTCACACACACAAGATATATATGCGTACAATATCTGAATCTTTACCAAAAGTCCGGTAAAGATAGGCTCTTCCCTAGATGAGATGGAACCAAAAGTGAAGATAGATTGAACTCTGCAGACACGGTACAGCATTTACAGAGACATCAAAGTCTTCAAAAGAAGATGAATCAGTAATCATAGCATGATAAGGATTGTAAGCTGAGGATTAAGATACTGGGGTATAGACTTTGAAATGGCCAGTTCGAATCTCAGTCTGGCTCTTCTACAGAAGCAATGGTGCAGTAGCAAACTTCACCCAAAATACCTAAATGACATGTATTACTTATATAACACAGATCTTATCATTCAAAAAAACATATGTATGCTCACCAATGCAACATAGAGGCAAAAATGATGGCCTACTGGGGCCAATACCCTCTCCCTGAAGAATTCACGTCTTACTCGGTGGCTGACCAAGACTCAAGTGACTAGGTCTGGTCCCGCCTGGGAGTTTTACCAAACTATTCCATTCTATTTGGAGCTACTGGCACATTCCTCCCCTCGTTCTGAACGATGATATGTGCGCTAAGCATTACCATATAAGGAACTGCCAGTCTCTAATCCGTAATATTGCCTTTTCCTAGAAAGGCAATTTTTAATCGTCTGCAAGCTGGAGAAAACTGGGACGTTATGTCACAGCTGTGAAACTTGGACAATGTGCAGTCAAGCTGAGAAATATATGATTGCTGCAGAAATGTGGTTTCTGAGGAAAATGCAAAGAATACTATGGACAGACAGAAAAACCAATGACCAAGTACTACAGGAGACAAATGAAAATCGTAAACTGATTAGAGAAATTAGACGTAGACAGTCAAAATTGTTTCGACAAGTTATGAGAAGAAATGGATTGGAGAACTTAGTGACAACTGGCACGATCGAGGGGAACAGACCAAGAGGAAGACCGAGAGGAAAATACCTGGATGGCTTGGCCACATGGCATGGACGAGACAGGAACACTGAGCTGGTCCACGACGCTGGTGATCGAGTGAAATGGCGAGTCATGACCGCTCACGCTTTCCGGCATGGCACATGATTGATTGATAATTGTAAACAGTATGCGGTTATCATACACTCTCTACCATCACACAAGTCAAAATGCTGGTTGGTTCCTATGGTTTCCAATGCCACGTAGGTCCATACTTTGCATGTATGGTCAGGTTATTTCGAGACACATTATTTCTGCAAACACAGCTGGATTCGGCAGCGGAACGCGTCGCGTTGGATTCTTACGGACAGGTATGTGAGCTGGTTGGTTAGAAAACAATGGCAAACTACTGAACGTAAAATTTGCCAAGACACCACCAGCAGCTGAAAAATGTTCGTGTTGACTACAGTGTCCTATAAATAGGATATGCAAAAAAAAACAAAAACAAATAATAATAATAATAATGTCTGCAATTGGAGGCCAGGACAAGTGTTCGTGGTCAAGGACAGTGGTCTGACAGCTTCTTTAGCCAGACTTAACGACGATTCTAGTTTGCCCTTAAACAGTTTTCTGCCATGGGTTTATGACGTAATGGTGCCATCACATGTCTCGGCCTAAATGCACGGAGGAATGGGCGTGAAATGGACAGTATTGATGTGTATGTAGATAGTAGGGGTTCTAGTATGTGTAACAGCTGTAGGTGGTAGTTCTTTAACTTAAAGTGGCTCGCTCACTCAGTCGTCTGGCAAGTGATAATAATGTATTCGAAGCAACTCATGGTAGCAGCTGACATATAGTTTATTCGCTATTGATACACAGCCAAACAACCTTCACAGACAACTGAGTCACTCACTCCTACTCACGTTCTCGGAGTTCTCATACACTGTCCACTGTGGTGTCGAATGCCTTCTCCTAAATATCACAATATCAATCTCTTTCTCTCTGTCGCAACCTTGTGTGGTGCCATGAGCTGGTTTATAACCGCCATTCTCTGTCTGTGGAAAACAGAACTCATTTTTGGGGTACCGCTGCTGACATCACTGTAGAGTATGTGTAAAGATAGTCGTTGCGTGCCTGCTGTGTCTAAAATGTAATCTCTCCAGCTTGTGTGATTTCTTTATCGTGTAATACTTGCCGATGTAAAACCTATAACGTGTATAACTTGTCGTTGTAAAAACCTATAACATGTATAAATTATCGTTGTAAAACCTATCACATATATAACTTGTCGCTGTAAAACTTATAACGTGTATAAGGTGAAGCTGTAAACACCTATAACGTGTATAAATTATCGCTGTAAAAGCCTATCACGTGTATAACTTGGTGCTGAAAAACCTATAACGCGTATATTTTGTCGCTGTAAAAACCGGTCTCCTCGCCAAGCTGGCCCGTGCCTGAATGATACGTCATTCCCGTTCACCCCCGAGCAACCACTGTTGACGTCAGCTTTTCGAGATTACCGATTTAGTTAACTTTTTCTGGACTATGACAAGATGGCCAATCTTGCCCTCACTTTCGCAGACAACGAGTCCAGACCGTCGAGCCCGTGTCAAGACCGTGCCCACCACACTACAAGCGTAGGTCTGTCAGTGGTTACTCGTCTTGGACCCGTTCCCTGTTCGTTTGTTCAGCACTACATTTTCCCGTTGCTATCATCGTCAGTAACACAGGGACACTTTAACATATCTGACTACTCTGGGATTCTGTCTGTGATCGCACATTGGTGAAAATCGAATTTGAGACAGGAGGAACCACTAAATTAGGTAGATTATGGTTTAACAACTGATAATATAAAAGAGCAACGAAGATTTTTTTTCTAGACAGGTTAAAGTGACCGATGTCATTGCATGGCGACATTCTAAGACTAGAAGAACAATAACATCAGAAATAGAATTAAAAGGCAACATAAGGAACAAAAGAATAACAAGCAGATATAGAAAGAAAAAAATCAGACGTATATTGGCGCATCAATAATGACATACACAAATGCGTGCAATTCGGCAAATGGATTGGGATGGTCAAGTAATTTATGAGAACACGGATTTCAGTATTTGAAGATGATGATGATGATAATTTATTAACACAAACAGGATGGTTATTAATCACACTCTGCGTGTTTGTTCGCGCTTCGGTGCACTTTATTTCGCATGTCTTGCATTATTTATCTCATCTCATCTCATCGCATCTTGTTTCTCTTGTACCTAGCGGTGTTGAGGTGTAGCATAAACAGCAGGAGAGTACCCGTTTATGGGTGTCAGATATCGATATTCCCATGGACTCTGTTATTCCCTCTGTCCATCGTTTACATGGTCGGCATCCTCCTCTGCTTCCATTATTTATGGGCAGAGCATGTGTTTGAGACAGACTCGTCTGTTGTTTTGTCTAAATACGCTCATTCGTCGCTTTGTTCACGATTATTTATTTTCTATAACGATATTTTTCAATGTTTTTGTGAACAGCTTTTTCATTGTTTATGCACACATACTTTAAAGAGTTCTTGTTAATAAATTGTTCAATGTCTCTGTGAAAACATTTGCAATGTCTTTGTGGTCAGCTCTTTCAGTGTCTTTGAGAGGAGATTGTTCAGTGTCTCTGTGAGAATATTGTTAATTATTCTTGTGGGCAGATTGATCAAGGTCTCCTTGAGCAGATTGTTCAATGACTCCGTGAGCATATTGTTCCATTTCCCTGTAACCAGATTGTCCAATATCTCTGTGAGCAGATCATTTAACATATATGTGAGCATCATGTTCCATATTTCTGTGAGGATATTGTTCTAATTCTCTATGAGCAGATTGTTCCATATATCTGTGAGCAGCTTGTTCGATATCTCTGTGAGCATATTGTTCCACATCTCTGTGAGCATATTGTTTAATATCTCTATGATCATCTTGTTCATTGTCTCTGTGAGCAGATTGTTCAATATCTCTGTGAGCAGATTGTTTAATGTTTCAGTGACAATATTGATCCACATTACCGTGATGAGATTGTTCAATATCTCTGTGAGCAGATTGTTCAATATCTCTGAGAGCAGATGTTTCAATATCTCTGTGAGCAGATTATTCAATATCTATGTGAGCATATTATTCAATATCTCTGTGAGAAAATTATTCAATATCTATGTGAGCAGATTATTCAATATCTCTGTGAGAAGATTATTCAATATCTATGTGAGAATATTATTTAATATCTCTGTGAGAAGATTATTCAATATCTATGTGAGCAGATTGTTCAATATCTCTGTGAGAAGATTATTCAATATCTCTGTGAGCAGATTATTCAATATCTATGTGAGCATATTATTCAATATCTCTGTGAGAAGATTATTCAATATCTCTGTGAGCAGATTGTTCAATATCTCTGTGAGAAGATTATTCAATATCTATGTGAGAATATTATTCAATATCTCTGTGAGAAGATTATTCAATATCTCTGTGAGCAGATTGTTCAATATCTCTGTGAGAAGATTATTCAATATCTCTGTGAGCAGATTGTTCAATATCTCTGTGAGAAGATTATTTAATATCTCTGTGAGCAGATTGTTCAATATCTCTGTGAGAAGATTATTCAATATCTCTGTGAGCAGATTGTTCAATATCTCTGTGAGAAGATTATTCAATATCTCTGTGAGCATATTATTCAATATCTCTGTGAGAAGATTATTCAATATCTCTGTGAGCAGATTGTTCAATATCTCTGTGAGAAGATTATTCAATATCTATGTGAGCATATTATTCAATATCTCTGTGAGAAGATTATTCAATATCTCTGTGAGCAGATTGTTCAATATCTCTATGAGAAGATTATTCAATATCTATGTGAGAATATTATTCAATATCTCTGTGAGAAGATTATTCAATATCTCTGTGAGCAGATTGTTCAATATCTCTGTGAGAAGATTATTCAATATCTCTGTGAGCAGATTGTTCAATATCTCTGTGAGAAGATTATTCAATATCTCTATGAGCAGATTGTTCAATATCTCTGTGAGAAGATTATTCAATATCTCTGTGAGCAGATTGTTCAATATCTCTGTGAAAAGATTATTCAATATCTCTGTGAGCAGATTGTTCAATATCTCTGTGAGAAGATTATTCAATATCTCTGTGAGCAGATTGTTCAATATCTCTGTGAGAAGATTATTCAATATCTCTGTGAGCAGATTGTTCAATATCTCTGAGAGCAGATGTTTCAATTTCTCTGTGAGCAGATTGTTCAATATCTCTGTGAGAAGATTATTCAATATCTCTGTGAGAAGATTATTCAATATCTATATGAGAAGATTATTCAATATCTATGTGAGAAGATTATTCAATATCTCTGTGAGAAGATTATTCAATATCTATGTGAGCAGATTGTTCAATATCTCTGTGAGAAGATTATTCAATATCTCTGTGAGCAGATTGTTCAATATCTCTGTGAGAAGATTATTCAATATCTCTGTGAGCAGATTGTTCAATATCTCTGTGAGAAGATTATTCAATATCTCTGTGAGCAGATTGTTCAATATCTCTGTGAGAAGATTATTCAATATCTCTATGAGCAGATTGTTCAATATCTCTGTGAGAAGATTATTCAATATCTCTGTGAGCAGATTGTTCAATATCTCTGTGAGAAGATTATTCAATATCTCTGTGAGCAGATTGTTCAATATCTCTGTGAGAAGATTATTCAATATCTCTGTGAGCAGATTGTTCAATATCTCTGTGAGAAGATTATTCAATATCTCTGTGAGCAGATTGTTCAATATCTCTGTGAGAAGATTATTCAATATCTCTGAGAGCAGATTATTCAATATCTCTGAGAGCAGATGTTTCAATTTCTCTGTGAGTAGATTATTCAATATCTATGTGAGAAGATTATTCAATATCTCTGTGAGAAGATTATTCAATATCTAGATGAGAAGATTATTCAATATCTATGTGAGAAGATTATTCAATATCTCTGTGAGAAGATTATTCAATATCCAGGCTTGTCCATGGGAATGGAATTCCCATGAGAATCCCATGGGAAACGTCCCATGTTATGGGATGGGATGGGACAGCACATATTTGTGTTTCCCATGGGACACATGTGACAGTAGCCATGTCAAAGCAACTTGATCTTAATTGTTCTTTTAAACCTTTTTAAAGTCTTTTACCCTTCTTTTTTCTTTATATATTTGTATCAATTCTTTATCTCGTGGTGGGACACCGGATGAATAAATAAATGCGCGCTGCTAGTCAGCCATTGTTGCTGTAGTTGTTCATTGGCGTCTTTGGCGATTTGTAAATACGAAGCTAGTTTTAATCTGCTGTAATCGACGTTGTTTTGTTGCTGAATTGCAGTATTTTTATGTGTTTCAATATTAGGTACTATATTTATAGTCTATAAATAAATAATAGTCCTAATTTCAAATAATTTGTGAAGTCAGTCACTTGAAGTCACGGTGTTACTGAGTGTAGGCTGTGTACGCCTACTGTACCCGAAAATGGCCAATAAAAAATATGAGTTCCAGGACCTTACTAAAACTATTATTGCTAAGATGTTGAGTGGGGGAGAATGCTTTAATGATGTTCTAAATGAACTTGTAAAGTAGTAAACAGCTGATGTTAAAGCAGTTAAAATATCTGAAAGTATTTTAGCACCATTTGTTTGCTATGCAAAGTGCAAAACGCTATACTGTTGGTATAAGTTGATTAATGAAAATAACTTCAAAGCGGAGGTAGAGGCTTTGAAAACTGCAGCAGAAATGCTCTTGATGGAGGAAAATAAAGAGAAGCAAATAGCTATCTTCACAGATGCCAAGTCAGCAGTCTCAGTACTGACGAGCAAAAACGGCACAGAACTAGCTGACCTAAGAGCAGCACTGCATGGTCTATGCCAGAAAGAAAAAAAAGTTGTAATACAGTGGATCCCATCACATTGCAGTATACCTGGAAACGAAGTGGCTGACAGACTAGCAAAAGAGGGTGGAAGACTACCACAGCCTGACATAGACATAACCTATAATGAGGCAAAGAGGTTTATAAAAAGCATTTATAGAACCAAATGGGAACCAGAGCATCCAGGCCATCAGAAGATGATGCATATTACAAACTCGACCGGAGAGAACAAGTAGAAATCTTCAGACTCCGCACAGGACATAACAGGCTGAAATACCACTTGTTCAATAAACTAAAGATAGGAGATACCGATGAATGTAATTGTGGAACTGGTGTGGGATGTGTATTTTAATTTATGAGAATATTATGTTAAGTTGTCTAGGGGATTTAATTTGATTCTCTATTATTTTAGCCACTTGAGGTGATCCTGGAAATCTACCATAAACATAAGAAGGAACATACTTCAATCCTGTTTATAACTATTCATGAGTACATCTCCAGTCCCACTTATCACCTTACAAAGTTTATAGAGTGCTAGAAGAGATTGATTGTTCACAACATATAAACAACCACTGTTGAACAGACATCAAATTTACTTGATGTACACATCAACAATTTTGGACAAACAGTTCAGGTATTAAATCACGATCTGAAGTAACATTTATATGTGTAATGACCACAATGCATTTTCAGAACAGGCATGGGAATGATTTGCATTATCAAAACATATGAACCCCATTGTCCCAAGAAAAAAACAATGTTATTACAAACAACGCAACAACCACAAATTGGGTCTACTATCCTTGACCCACCTTACATAATTAAGGCAAACAATGATCTATGTACATAGAACCCAAAATATAAAACAGTTGTTTCTGGCACCTTTAGAATTCTCATATTTAAACATAATGAGTTGGTGTCAAAATACTCACTATACCATAATCTTCATTGAAAAAAAGCTACTGACCTTTTACATCCATGGCATGGGAAAAAGCACATATAGGAGCCACTAGTTCTAATAATTAAGCTAATTATTTAATTACAGTCTTGCTTGCTTGCTTGTGTTCGTTGGCTTGAGCTCCAACGCGAGGTCCTGTATGTCGGATGAAGGCATCCTGTTGTCCAAAATCAGTGTGATGTCATACAGGACCTGAGGTTTGCGTGAGTATCCGTTGTCCCATGTCTGGCTTATTGGTGTGCAGACTGGTGGTTCCTCGCGCCGTACAGGCAGACACTCTCCGACTTCGGAGGAATCGGCGATCCTATTGACTTTAGCCAGGACCCCGAAGGGACCTGTTGCCCAGGACGCTCGACGAGGACGCGTCAATAGGTCTTGGCCAGTATATAACCCGGCCCTGGTGCCTTGGAAACACCTCTGCGTCCCATTTAATTACAGTCTATTTCCTTAGATGTTGCTGTCGGTTATTCTTCTCCAGTGAGAAGTAGATAATGTCCATATATATCCGGGCATTATTTATCCTGTTCTTGAATTTATATTCTCAAACATGGCAATTTCCGAATGGCAATTTCCTAGCATCTTTATGAAAATATTACATGTCTATCACCCCTCTGGGGTGGTTACCAATATGATAACAATAAGTTTGTACCAAAATTCGGCACGAGAGTTCGAGTTACAGATTAGCAATTTAGGAACACAATTTCCCCACATAAATGTACATTTATAAGATGTGTGCTCAGTAGTCTGTTTCCACATGGAGAAAAGTTCCTTTGAAAATGTTCTTTAGAGTTGCCTATTCTATAGTACATAGATTATTTTCAGATTTATAAGCATAGATAGTGAGATATAGTTCACAATGCATGGAAGTTTTTATTCATAGGTATATGAAATTGACAGAAACGGGTTCTCTGCTGTGAAGTATGAATCAGGAGTCTGCTCCCACATTGAGAAGAGTTTCTGAAATGTGCTTCTAAAATGAGTCGAATACTCTACAGTACACATATTTATAGATTATAAGCATTGTTATTGAGATATAGGTTCACAGTGCCTATAAGAGATTTTAACATAGGAATATGAAATTGTAAAAGCATAGGAAACATTACAGCGTTGCACACACATGGCGCTCAGTCTAAAAATCATTCAGACTCTGGTTTACAAGAATTGTTGATTTATCATTCTAACTAATTCTTAATTAAACACAATGGTATATGTACCTTATCAAAATACATGAATACACATTAATAATTTAGATTTAACATACCATTGCTGCAGAGAATGACATATTTTTAGCTAAACTGCCCTCCCCACAGGGAAAGCACGTCTGTCTCCTTTGTTCACCTGAACCAAAATGGCTATAAAACTCTTTATTTTACAATCAGACCCGGCCTTGTCCAGGTATTTGCTCAATTACCAGGCCAAGATTTAAACTAATGCCAATTAAATTTGGCTGTGCCACGGTCAGTCTATCGCTGTTTTATTCACCCAAATTAAGGTATTTAAACAGTAATTATTAGGGATTGGTATTTTTAAGGGCGTCAATGCTAGGACATGGTAAGGACGTTTTATTATACTACAACTGGTAAAATGACAGCTAAACATCTGCTGCATTAGTGCCCATTTATATGCAGACCAGAGAAAGATATTTTGGCCCACACCTGCTTCATTTGAGGACAAACTCTATGGAGATATCAACAAGCTCAAGTTGACCGCAGCTTACTTTAACTACATTCAGGTTGACATTTGAACGTGAAGGTGCATGAAGAAGTATTTAGACTGTCGCACTTCATACCACAGGTATGTCGGTAACAAAAGCGTCCCAGGGGCATGCAATAGAATATTGCTTAGATAGCAAATCCATTACGTGGAAAGTCCGAATCAAAAGCTCACTGTGTGGGCTTCATAAAAGGTGGGAAAAGTGTCCTTGTGGCACGAAATGGAATATTGCTTGGATAGCAAATCCATTACATGAAAAGTCCGAATCGAAAGCTCACTGTGTGGATGTCATCTGCAGACTGCATTCTTCTGATTTCAAGAATAACAGCCTATGGTGAACGGAAGACTCAATATACGGAAGTGGGGCTAAGCAGCCATGTGCAGGACATGACGATTCCTTGGGTAAGCCCAGTACCAGAGCGCTGTGTGTCGGCTCTGCAAGTATGGAAGCCTCCTTGGATGGCGGGGAATGCCCATGGTCTGCCCCTGCCTTCCCTTGAGGGCTGACCAGGATGTCTTTCGCTGTTCTATATGGGGCAACAGTGAGAGTAAAACCTCCTAAGAAACCCCCGGGAAGGTTAACTCGGTCAACAAATGCCCGCAGAAGTCGGATGTGTTGGCCTAACGGCGCAAGAACGCAGCTTTGCTGTAAACAGGCACAACGCAATCACGTCTGAAAAAAAAATACTCTGGATGAACTCAGAAGAAGAAGAAGAAGAAGAAGAAGAAGAAGAAGAAGAAGAAGAAGAAGAAGAAGAAGAAGAAGAAGAAGAAGAAGAAGGTAATGAAAAAATGGGTTAATCAAAGTGGTTATGGAGTTGCAATACAGCATAGCATGAAATGTGGTTCCGGTCGTTCTATTAACATCAAAAGAATTTTTGAAGCCAAGCAGCGGGAAGTAACAAAACCACATCCATCAGTATCCATTTCGGCTGGATGTGACATTATATGTGTTGCTGCTAACTTTGCTGCAAGATCTACTCACGTTGCTCCATCGTAATATAATTACACTATATCACGACAAACAGTAACTCGTTCTATTTTGGCGCAAGAAAAATTGGCCAAACTGCAGTTTCAAAAAATTGATTCAAAATATGGCACAAGATCCAGAATTTGCAATTTCGGGAATAGTGGACTTTTGGTCTGCAAGACAAACATATCTTTTGCCATATAGGGGAATTATTGTATGTGGACTAGATCAAAATTGGAAATGGATTAATGTTCCTCTTATAAACATGTCTCTTATAATCATTGATAGTAATCAATCCCATACTGCACAATTTACGCACAGTTTTTTTTTTTTTCCACGAGAATTTCTTGCCGAATCGACCACATTCTCCCAGGCCATTGTTTGTGTGTACTGATAATGCAGCAAGCATGACGGCAGCATTTGATGGACGGTTTGATACTGATACAGAAATGCACCGATCTGGTTTTACTGAGCACAGGTTATCAACATGCATTACTGATAGCTTCAGCAGAGGCGTGATTTCTGAACTGGATCAGTACATGGATCAAATTTCATTTATTGTACGAGGAAATATCACAATACACGCCAGGCAAAGCATCACACCTGCCATTTTCCATACCAACAAAATCTGTAACACGTGAATGGCGATCATATTACCAACGTTTCAATGCCCATTTAAAAAATTACTAGCGTTACTTTAATGAAAATGATGAAGAATTCTTAAACCACATCCGAATATTGCTCAGATTAAAGGAATGCTGTACATACATAAGAAATTCAAAACTTTTTTGACAAACTAAAAATTGATGGTGGTACATCTCATTTAATTTTGCTGTTATACCTCCTCCTTGACTATCAGTTGTACAAAGTTATTGTTAATATGGACGAAGTAACTTCCAGCAGCATGGTGAAGAAATATTGTCAGAACTTTCAGAAAATTATTGGAGAAAAACTTTGGCCATATTGCGGCAGTTCTCTGGCAGTTACTGCAGCATTTCTTACTGGAGTTGACATTAAAGCCAAAATAGAAGACATGGTCATGTCAGTTGTTACTAAGAAGAAAGGTAATGTGGACACCAATATATTGGCCAATAATTGGACCGGTTTTTCTAAGCCTGTTGTTCCAACTTTTATTTCATTCATCAAGGATTTAAATCTTTCTTCTGAATCATCTGCTGTATGTGAAGTAGCAGGAATTGTAGAATAAAAGCCGAAAAGTGCTTTTGACTTATTTTTTGATCCTCCACCAAACAAAGCACATAAGTTAGATGACCCAAGAAACAAATGCCTTGAGGATGAAGCCACCATGTTTCAAAGATTACGGCAACCAACTTCACAACCATTAAATTATTGGAAAAATTAGCATAGGTTTCCACTGCTAAAAGCAAGTGCGAAAATAGTTTTGGCCATACCAGTGTCCTCAGCAGCAGTAGAGCGCTTATTTAGTGCAGCTGGATTGTTGTTGAGTAAGTTACGAAGATGGATGTTATCAGCTCTCGTTATAAACTCTGTGTATATCAGATTTACATATAAGATTAAAATTGTGGAAATAGTTCAGGGATTACCTGGATTAACCGAATTATTAGAAACAGTCGATCAGCAGGAAATTGATAACGTGCTGAATGAGCAGAGTGACGCAGAAACAGAATGAGTGTGTGAGAATGACGCTGAATTATCATATTTAGATTAAACTTTATTTCAATAAAATACTCTTAATATTAAAATTAATAAATCCTGTTGTTTTACATGTGTCTTTGTACATATAGTCCTATTAATCAGACACTAACCCTAAACTTTCATAAATTTCATAATTTTATTTGAACTGTATTCCATATTAATATTATCACGGGAATCCCATGGGATGGGATGGAGTGGGACAGAAAAATGTGTCCAATGGACAAGCCTGTCAATATCTATATGACAAAATTATTCATTATCTACGTGAGCAGAATATTCAATATCACTGTGAGAAAATTGTTCAATATCTCTGTGAGCAGATTGTTCCATGTCCCTGTGAATAGATTGTTCCATATCTCTGTGAGTATATTGCTGTATATCTGATATGTAAGCAGATTATTCAATATCTCTGTAAGCAGATTGTTCCTTATCTCTGTGAGCATATTGTTAAATATCTCTGTGAGCATATTGTTAAATATCTCTGTGAGCATATTGTTAAATATCTCTGTGAGCAAACTGTTCATTATCTCGTTGGGCAGATTGTTCCTTATCTAATGAGAACAGATTGTTCCATATCTCTGTAAGCAGATTGTTCAATATCTTTGTGAGCAGATTGTTCAATGTACCTTTGAGCATATTGGTCAATGTCTCTATGAGCAGATCATTCAATATCTATGTAAGAAGATTGTTCAGTATGTTAATAACCACAGAACTCAGTTTCTTCGAGAACATATTATTATTCAACGACTTTGTGAACACGCTGTTCGATGGTTTTATGAACTTACTATTCACTGTCGTTTTAATAGGTTACTGCGATATCTATTGCACGTGGAGCATTTTCTCCGATAACTACTGTATATCTAAAAGTTTTTTCGATACCCACAGTATATGCGATATATCTCCAATATCTACAACCTGTGTGATTTTTCTCCGAACACAATGCTTTATGTGATAGTTTCTCGGATATCTAAATCTAAATGCGATAATTTGTTCGATATCTGTAATATATATGATACTGTCAGGTTATCTGAGATGTGATAGTCTCTTGCTTTATCAGATGTGATAATCTCATGCTATATGAGATGTGATAATCTCATGATATATGATATGTGATAACCCCGTGCTATCTGTGTTTGCAAGGAAGATCTCTGACGACATCTGCTGGAGTTCAGCTTCTGTAGCCGTCTGTAAGATACATTCAGTTTACGTCAATATTTGTGTTTTTTCTAGGATATTCTGCTTTCCCCTGTTTGGTAATTGTATTCCGAATCAATCATTTTTCTGTCTAATGCACTTCTTCAGTGTCATTTGCCTTTTGTGGAAGTGCTCATCATTTCCTTCTAGGTAGCTGTCTTATGTGCTGGCAAGCAATCCTTCTGGAATCACCGAGGTACTATTCTCATCAAAGTTCATTAGCGTTGACCAATCATTGAGCGGTACTGACCGAACCAACCAATCAGAACACGTTACGTTCAAGATGTCTGCATCATTTACTATAGCGCCACTTGAGGAAGAAATCTCACCCGGGCTAGCGTTACCAAGGTGATGTTTGTCAACAAAGTTTCGCAGCTTGAAATCAGATTTAGAGCAGAGATGGCCGGTTCTCTCTGTCCGTTGATATTATGGTTACCTTGTTTTCTGGGGAGGGCCCCCTTTCCGTGTGGCCAGCGGGGTGATCGATATTGCCATTACTAGCTTTGATTAGAAATTTCTTCTGTTCTAGAACACAAACACGATACAGAATACGTGTAGTAAAATAAAATAAAGGGATGTCAAGCAAGAAGGCGATACGGCAATATTCTGCTAGCAACAGGCATACAGGAGAGAGAGAGAGAGAGAGAGAGAGAGAGAGAGAGAGAGAGAGAGAGAGAGAGAGAGAGAGAGAGAGAGAGAGAGATGAAAGAGAACATGAATGAGAGAGAGAGAGAGATGAAAGAGAACATGAATGAGAGAGAGAGAGAGAGAGATGAACGAGAACATGAATGAGAGAGAGATAGAGATGAAAGAGAACATGAATGAGAGAGAGAGAGAGAGATGAAAGAGAACATGAATGAGAGAGAGAGAGAGAGAGAGAGAGAGATGAAAGAGAACATGAATGAGAGAGAGAGAGAGATGAAAGAGAACATGAATGAGAGAGAGAGAGAGAGAGAGAGTGATGAAAGAGAACATGAATGAGAGAGAGAGAGAGAGATATGAAAGAGAACATGAATGAGAGAGAGACATAGAGACATGCCGGCACAGACGGATCCACAACAGAGTGTGCGTGTGTGTGTGTGTGTGTGTGTATGAGAGAGAGAGAGAGAGAGAGAGAGAGAGAGAGAGAGAGAGATGAAAGAGTCCATGAGTGAGAGAGAGAAATAGAATAGAAACATGCCGGCACAGACGGATCCACAGAATGAGTGTGTGTGTGTGAGAGAGAGAGAGAGAGAGAGAGATAGAGAGAGACTGACAGAGAGAGAGAGAGATAGAGAGAGAGACTGACAGAGAGAGAGAGAGAGAGAGAGAGAGAGAGAGAGAGACTGACAGAGAGATATGACAGGCATCTTGCCGTCTTGACAGACAATAGTTTGTAAAATGGAGTTATATATCTCCAAAACGCAAAGCTGGGCTGAATTTAGAGACTACGTGTTGCCCATGCAGCATGATCCATCTCTGTCTTTCTAGTTTACTCCAAAGGAAAGGTAACACGAATACGCCTGGAACTAGACAAGCTGCAGGAGCTGCCGGATCAGCAAAGCAATGTTCAGATTGTCCGCCTGTCGGATCTTCCATCCTAGACCAGGTGTCAAAAGGCGTAGGGTCTAGCTTGCCCTGCATGACATTTAGTCTTTAAAGTGAATTTCATGCACCAGGGTAAGACGTGTACCCTCCCAACTGCACTCCTTCGCCCGAATCCGTTGGCACAATTAGGGGTGTCGGTTTGGTGAGCGCCGCCCAACATGGGGCGCTAACAGAAAGTAGGTGGTACCGTCTACTGTCATAGGGTAGCTAAGTCATATCTCTAAGACCTGACAACACGCAGTGATGTAGACTAACACGAATAGAGGCTTTATTAAAACAGACACCACTCGCACGCCACGATCTTCTGTAGGACTTCGTGTACGTCATACTACACACGTTATACCGCCTGTTGGTACGTGAATGTGTTTAAGCGTATGTAATAATGGCTGCATATTGACGCCAAAAGAGAGGCATGTGGCGCAGTAGCTAGCACATTTATCTGCTGACCCCATGATCGTGTGTTTGAATCACCACCCAGGTGGATATTTAACATTTGAGCTAGGCTTCCAGGTCGACCGAACCTAAGATAGGTACCAGGAATTGTTATGAGAAGTAAAGGCAGACAGCGTGATGGAGTACCAGTTGGTCTATTAAAATATCAGACTTGCACCAAAAGCTATGGTACAATATGGCGGATAGACTGTTGAGCTGTTAAGTCCTCTGTAGTGTTTTTACTTATCGCTGCGACTTGCTTACTCATTTTCCTCATGTTGTACTGTATACGTGGTTGCGTCGCCCAGCTACTGAGTGAAGTTCGTGGAGCTACACTGTGAACTGTGGATTTCATGCGGAATGTCCGCGGTTGTTTGTATTGTGAACTAAATGTTTGGAAATATGGCAACCGGCCGGTTAATCAACTAGGTGGTTCTGACTTAAGCAGTAATGTATGTGCAAATGTTGGTTTTCTAGTGAATACCGCTTCCGTCGAGGATGAACTATAATTTTAGTGACGGATGGTAGTGTTTGGATTCTGACAGCGGCTTTATGTATGCAAACTTTTGCGCGCTATTATTTTGTCCGAACTGCTATCTGTTCCACTTTTCACATGGGATAGCGAAGAGCATTTTGTGTGATATACACTGGGACAGGAACGGAGCATTATGGAGTGCCCCTTTGCCATGACATTCGAACGACGACTAACGAATAACTAACCAAATACAAACATAGCAGCACCCTTTAGCCTGTATGGTTAGTGTCACAAAATGAAACCGTGTGTTTATCCGGTTGATTATTACAGAGGATTTTCGGATTAAGCGGACAATCGACCAGCGACATCTATTTGTACTAACAGAGTAAACACAGTTGTACAGGTTACATCGTGTCAGCCCATAAACACATTTGGTGGTGAGGGAGAAGGATATGGAATGGTTCCGTTTGTCATCTATACTGCCGGACATCAGACGGAAATGGCTGCTGGGATTGTCACCACGGAACAGAAGAGTGACAAGTTTGTCAACATTTGAATGCAGATGGAAGCCGTGAGATCACAGGGGCAGATGTAAAACGGAAGTACCTAGTACGGAAAACAGTGCATCTGTCAATTCTTGGTTTCCGGAACATCAAGATGATTGGCAGCTTGGTATCGAAACTCTTTGTTGGAAGTTTACAGAAACTAGCTGGCTTGTTTTGAGAATCTAGGCAATTACTGACAACTTTGACAGGATTTAAGCCAGGAAAATAGTTCTTGACAGGGGATGATTTGCCACTGTGCCACCTGTGTGGGGGAGTAAAGGATAACGTCACGTGGACAACTTTGGTAGTTTGCCATATAAACTCGAGTTGAGATCAACTAGGGTGGACTTGAATAATGCTCTAGACAGAGTGCAGGGCACTGCAGTGCCAGTGGAAATAATATCTACCGTGTGTTAATTAGTGACTTAATTTTACACGTGCCTATATGGCAGATGTAGATATGATTTATAGGACTGCAGTAGTGCCATTTAAGGTATAACCTATTATAATATATTCGTTATAATTACTTTAGGCAGTAGCCGTGTTAAACTATAGTGTGATGATTAGCACTGTTAGTGGAAACTAGCTAGAGTAGTGAAGTGATACTTGGCTCTGTTAGCTAAAATAGATTAGTGAAGTGTTGATAAGCTTTACTAGTTGAGAATTGAGCAATGAGGGATAATTGGGATCTTCCCGTAGGTGTCCCTGGTGGGCGGGGTTCCGCATTCTGTTTGTTGATATTTTTTCTTTGTCATAGCCTGATTCGACTCTAGGTGGGTAGCTAATCTGCTCTATGACTAAGTCTAGTTAGCTAAAGATCATTAATCAAGGTGATAGGCTTACACTCAGCCGAAGGGATCAGTGACTAGTACTATCACCAGATGTGTTGTTTCTATCCTAGGTTCCCTACCCGATCCAAGGAAACTCTACAAGTTTTGGGAAAGAATTAAAAAACCCATTCTGAAGAACACCAGTTCAAGAGTCAATAAAGTTGCATACAGAAACGTAACTTACGCTAGAAGGAAATTGATTCATCAAAGAGAGTGATGCATACTGATGCACCACACAGCATCAGACAGTAGTAACTAAATGAGAACAGTCGAATAGTTACCTAGAGTTATATAATCTCGTGTAATAGAACACATGACATCATATGTGAGGCTGGATAGACACGAGTGAGGATCAATCCAGTACAGTAACAATTAACATTAGTAAGTAGCCCTTATGAACTGAGTGGTTCGATGTGCAACGAGGATGATCTGTCGACTAACTAACTAACTAACTAACTGCGTACACACTGCAAAAGACTTGTGCAGTTTGTTTAGGAACATTAGGAACGGACATTGTGTAGAGTGCAACCGGTCCATGATTAACTGTTTATACCACCGGTGTCTATTTCGGATGTTCATGAAATTGGATTACCAGAGGTCTACAGAGGCAAAGCATTATCCGGCAAGATGGTTCCGGCAACGGGTGAGACGTACTTGTTCTGACGTAACGTGCTGTGGTCTATCTTTGCTGTGATCAGCTGACTGAGTTGATGTCTGAGAGACAGAGTCTACACACTTTATAGAACACGTCACACATTTTCTTCGCATACACGTCTCATACACGTTACACTTTTATTTTAATAAATTAATCTTTATTAATTTTTAGAAGCAAGAGTTGTTGAGTATGTTGCGTTGGGGAAGTATGAGAAGGGGGCATAGTACGACAGTGAGAGAGTGATAGGAAAAGGTGTCCATAGGCTGATGGAGTGTGTTGGACGGAAGCTGGTGGATTCTCCAGAATATTGAGAGGGAAAAAAAATATTATAATGTGGGTGTCGGATCTCCGCACTCCAGGGACGACACTTTAAAGGAGGACATGACATTATTGGGGGCTCGTAAACGTAATCTTTGGACAGCGGGATCTCTCGTAAACGTGATCTTTGGACAGCGGGATCTCTCGTAAACGTGATCTTTGGACAGCGGGATCTCTCGTAAACGTGATCTTTGGACAGCGGGATCTCTCGTAAACGTGATCCTTGGACAGCGGGATCTCTCGTAAACGGGATCTTTGGACAGCGGGATCTCCCGTAAACGGAATCCTTGGACAGCGAGATCTCCTGCAAGCAGGAACGTTTGACAGTGGGATCTTCTGACAACGGGGTCTTTTGACACGGGATCCTTAGTTATAAGAGGGAGATATCATTTTGGAGAATCCAGCTAGAGTGAATGTGGATAGGGGTTAGGATTAATATCTTACCTGTTCACACTTCACACGTCTGCATAGGTCTGTGGTCCTGATTGTACTCTTGTCACTGCGTGAATGTGCTGTGTGTGTAATATCTAGATTTATAGTACTTGTTCATATATCTGTATAGTAATTTGCAGTTATATTGTACTAGACCTGCTAGCTTACCTCTCTGTATAATGGCCACCCCTAAACTTAGCACAGCAGAATTAAAGGCAAAGGGGGAAGAAATGGGATTGGCGGGGTCTGCTCTAACGGATTACATACAGGAAGTGGAGAGAGAGTATCGTCAAGCGGAACGGGAAGATCGAAAGGCCGAGCTGGAATTGAGAAGGGTGGAATTGGAAGCTGAGCAAGCAGCTAAGAAATTGGAAGCTGAGCAAGCAGCTAGGAAATTGGAAGCTGAGCAAGCAGCTAGGAAATTGGAAGCTGAGCAAGCAGCTAGGAAATTTGAAGATGAGCAAGCAGCTAGGAAATTAGAAGCTGAACAGGAAGCACAGAAAAGGGAGCACGAGTACCGGATGAGGGAACTCGAGTTGAAGAGTCAATCTAATGGAGAAACTGAGGGAGCAGTTGGAGGTTCCTCCATCCCAGGATCAACACCAGTAGGTGGACATGGGTACCATGCTATGAAGTTTCCTTTAGCGGTCTACGAGGAGGACAAAGAGAAGATTGATCAATACCTTCAACGCTTCGAGGCTATGTCAGTTGCTATGGGTTTGGAGCGTAACAAATGGAATCTTAAGCTATCCCAGGGATTACGCGGGACGGGATACGAGGTTTATACTCGCCTGCCACCAGGACATGAGAACAATTATGATGAGTTAAAGACGGCTCTGCTGAAACGATTCGAGGTTACGTCACATACCTACCGGAAAAAATTTCGAGCAGCGAAATGAGAACCCGGAGAGTTGTTTGCCGCCTACAGTTTGCGTCTTAAATCTTATCTCCATAAGTGGATGGATTTGGCTGGGTTCGCACATGACTATGAGAGTCTGGAAGAGCTCATGGTGGTCGACCAGCTGAAGAAGCAAATGTCTAAACCTCTCAGGACGTTCCTGGGAGAACAAGGAGCGGAACGTATTGATCTCGTGACTAAATTAGCAGAACGGTTCGTCGAGGTACATGGGGAGGCAGGGGAGAACCTTTCAACCAACACTAAAAGTCAAGAGAAACATGACAAGAAGAAAGCCAAAAACTCAGGAACCAAAAAGTGGGAACCTTATGTGCAAAAATCAGAGGATAGTTCAGAGAAGAAGAAGGAGGGAAGCAAGAGCACTTCAAGCTCTACACCTAAACGACCGGGGTCGGAGAAGTGGTGTTCAATTTGTAAGTCACCCTCTCACAATACGAGGGACTGCAAATCGAAGGCTAAGAACCCTCACTTTGCAGCATGTCAAGTGACTTCCAAGGAGGTTGTCACGGAATATGCCAAGGTCAAAAAGGAAGCTCGCCACCAGGAGAGCTCACTCAAGTCCGACAATAGAAAATCTAGGACAGGGAAATGGTGCAACCAATGCAAGTCAAACACGCACAATGCTATTGACTGCAGGGGAAAGTCAGGAGACACTCAATTCGTCGTGTGCTCAGGGAAACCTAAGGTGGAGCCCACCGAACAGGTCGAGGCCGAGGAAGAGACTCCAGACCAGGAAAAACCACCTGTAGTGGAATTGGTAGAGGTTAACGGTCGTCAAGTGGAGTGTTTATACGACACAGGACTGGACGGGGAGGCCGTGATTTCTGCGGATCTGGTACATCCAGAACAATTCACAGGTGAAACATTGGATATACAGCATGCACAGAAGAGTGCTGTAGTCATGAAGTTGCCCATTGCTAATGTGGAGATTCGCTCAAGGTACGTCACCGGCACCATCAAGGCCGCTGTATTGACCGATCCCATTTTCCCAGTCATCCTAGGTTGCCGGTATGTCTTTCTGGGAATGCCCAGGGAGCCAATTCATATGGGAGCAATGCAGACTCGCTCTCAGACGAAAACGGAAGAGGCAGACGCACTTGTGACTAACCCAATGCCGGGGGAGCTACGAACTGCCCAGAGTGAGGATGATACTTTACGTCCTTGCTACAAAAAGCTGCAGAAAAGTGCTGATCCACCAGGACGGGGGCAGTACTACATGAAGAATAGGATACTCTACAGGAGAGCAGGAAGGGGAGACAACCTATACGGTCAGTTGGTCGTCCCGAAAGCTCACCGGTCCCAGATTCTTCATATGGGGCATACCATCTCCTTTAGTGGACACATGGGTATTGCCGCCACCATGCAGCGGATTTCCTGCCACTACTATTGGCCGGGAATGACAGATGATGTGCGTCGGTATGTGAAGTCATGCCCTGAGTGCCAGAGGGTGGCACCAAAACACTGGACAGCACCGGTGATGTTGGGGGAGATGCCCATCATGAACTCTCCTTTCGAGAGGGTAGCCATCGATATCGTGGGTCCACTTCCCAGGACTAGGAAGAGGAACATGTATATACTCACAATGGTGGATTGCTGTACAATGTGGGGTGAGGCTATACCGTTGACCACGATTGACTCGAAAAGAGTGGCGGACGCACTGATGGAGGCCTTTACCAGATTAGGCTTTCCGGATCAAATTCTGACGGACAATGGATCTCAGTTTTGTGGAAAACTCATGGAGGAGGTATTTAGGGTGTTTCACTCTAACCACATACATACCAGCCCTTACCACCCTCAAGCCAATGGACAAGTGGAGCGTTTCAACGGCACGTTGATGACAATGCTCAGGAAACTAGCGCAGGAAAAACCTGATAGGTGGGATGAATATATCCCAGCAGCACTCTTTGCATATCGGGAAGTTCCTCATGGCTCAACAGGACTACCACCCGCTACGTTGCTGTTTGGTCGTCCAATCAAATGACCGTTGGAAGCCATGTTGAGGAGTTGGACTGAAGAGGGGACGTCAGAAGAAGTGATCTCATCCTATCAATACGTGGAGGAACTGAAAGAAAAACTCCACAAGGGATGGACTCTGGCAAATCAAAACTTGAAAAAGGCCAGGAAAAGACATGCGGCTTACTACAACCGTAGGTCTAAAGAAAGATCTCTAGAGGTGGGAGATAAAGTCTTGTTGCTACTCCCAACGGGAAACAACAAACTGGAGATAGGTTGGCAAGGACCATTTCCAATGGAAAGGGTGATATCCAGAACCAACTATCAAATCCGGATCCGGGGAAAGTCGAAGATTTTCCATATCAATCTCTTGCGGAAATACGAAGAGAGACCCGGAGACAAGGCAGCTCACCTCATGGCAATGGCAGTTGCAGTGGAGACAGAAGTGGGAACCAGCGAGGGCAGGGAATATCCCTTAGTACACCAGGAAACTTATAGGGATGTGCAAGTGAACCCTGATCTGACCTCCCAGGAGAGGGAAAGGATAACCCAGGTTCTCAAGTCTCATAAGGAGATACTGACTGATAAACCTGGACGAACGAGGTTGGTTGAGTTCGAGATGACTTTGACCACACAGGAGCCTGTTCGCCAAAAGGTTTACCCAGTGCCATTCTCTAAAGAAAAGGCCCTGGAGGAGGAAATAAAAAAACTGCTGGAGGATGACGTGATTGCACCATCCACATCCCCATACAATGCGGGGATAGTTTTGTTACGCAAACCAAGTGGAGAACACAGGTTGTGTATAGATTACCGACTGCTGAACAGTCACACACAATTTCAGGTGGAACCTTTGCCGAATCCAACTCAGCTATTCGCTAGGCTCCATAAGGCTCGGTACTTTTCAAAGGTGGATCTGAGTCGGGGGTACTATCAGATACCAGTCAAACCGGAGATTCGACCACTGTTAGCTTTCAGTACACCCAGTGGACGCTACGAATTCAAGGTCATGCCCTTTGGACTCAGCAATGCACCTAGTGTGTTTACACGCATGATGAGGACTTTACTAGATCCGTTACAGGATCCGTCCATCATCTCATTCATGGATGATATTCTGATTTCCAGTGACAGCTTGGATGACCACTTACAATCCTTGGAGAGAGTGTTTAATAGACTCAAGGAAGCAGGGCTTACTGCTCGTCCAACCAAGTGCATGATTGGTTACCAAACTCTGTAATTTCTAGGTCACACCATCACTCCAGGACACATTGTTCCAGAAGAGAAGAACCTGGAGAAAATCAGAAATGCACCAAGGCCAAAAACGAAGAAGGATGTGCGATCTTTTCTCTCGTTGTGTGGGTTCTACCACAAATTTATCCCACATTTCACTGAACTGGGAGCTCCGTTGACGGAAACCTTGAAAAAGGGATTCCCGGACCAAATCATTTGGACACCAGAATGTGAGAATGCCTATAGTCAGTTAAAGGAGGCCTTGGTCAGCAAACCTGTATTACAGCTCCCTGACCTTTCCAAACCATTTGTGTTGAGAACGGATGCAAGTGCGATTGGAATTGGAGCCGCTTTGTTACAGGAAGGAAAAGACGATGCTTCGGTTTTGAAACCTGTGGCATACGCAAGTAAGAAACTTCTACGGGCGGAGAGGAATTATTCAACCGTCGAGAGAGAATGCTTGTCCCTCGTATGGGCAGTGCAAAAATTTCAGCCATATTTGTATGGAGTTAAGTTTCGGGTCCATTCAGATCATCAGCCCCTGATGTTCCTGGCTACTTCTCAGAAGCTCAACGCACGTTTGATGCGGTGGTCGTTGTTACTTCAACCGTATAATTTCACAGTAGAGTACATTCCTGGGAAGGAAAATGTTGGAGCGGATTTCTTGTCAAGACACCCAGCTCCTGAAGAAGAAGAATGAATCATCTGGATTAAACTCACGGTGGAGAAGAGTGAGATGGACTACTCTCTTAGGAGGGGGCCTATGTCACAAAATGAAACCGTGTGTTTATCCGGTTGATTATTACAGAGGATTTTCGGATTAAGCGGACAATCGACCAGCGACATCTATTTGTACTAACAGAGTAAACACAGTTGTACAGGTTACATCGTGTCAGCCCATAAACACATTTGGTGGTGAGGGAGAAGGATATGGAATGGTTCCGTTTGTCATCTATACTGCCGGACATCAGACGGAAATGGCTGCTGGGATTGTCACCACGGAACAGAAGAGTGACAAGTTTGTCAACATTTGAATGCAGATGGAAGCCGTGAGATCACAGGGGCAGATGTAAAACGGAAGTACCTAGTACGGAAAACAGTGCATCTGTCAATTCTTGGTTTCCGGAACATCAAGATGATTGGCAGCTTGGTATCGAAACTCTTTGTTGGAAGTTTACAGAAACTAGCTGGCTTGTTTTGTTAATCTAGGCAATTACTGACAACTTTGACAGGATTTAAGCCAGGAAAATAGTTCTTGACAGGGGATGATTTGCCACTGTGCCACCTGTGTGGGGGAGTAAAGGGAGTAAAGGATAACGTCACGTGGACAACTTTGGTAGTTTGCCATATAAACTCGAGTTGAGATCAACTAGGGTGGACTTGAATAATGCTCTAGACAGAGTGCAGGGCACTGCAGTGCCAGTGGAAATAATATCTACCGTGTGTTAATTAGTGACTTAATTTTACACGTGCCTATATGGCAGATGTAGATATGATTTATAGGACTGCAGTAGTGCCATTTAAGGTATAACCTATTATAATATATTCGTTATAATTACTTTAGGCAGTAGCCGTGTTAAACTATAGTGTGATGATTAGCACTGTTAGTGGAAACTAGCTAGAGTAGTGAAGTGATACTTGGCTCTGTTAGCTAAAATAGATTAGTGAAGTGTTGATAAGCTTTACTAGTTGAGAATTGAGCAATGAGGGATAATTGGGATCTTCCCGTAGGTGTCCCTGGTGGGCGGGGTTCCGCATTCTGTTTGTTGATATTTTTTCTTTGTCATAGCCTGATTCGACTCTAGGTGGGTAGCTAATCTGCTCTATGACTAAGTCTAGTTAGCTAAAGATCATTAAGCAAGGTGATAGGCTTACACTCAGCCGAAGGGATCAGTGACTAGTACTATCACCAGATGTGTTGTTTCTATCCTAGGTTCCCTACCCGATCCAAGGAAACTCTACAAGTTTTGGGAAAGAATTAAAAAAACCATTCTGAAGAACACCAGTTCAAGAGTCAATAAAGTTGCATACAGAAACGTAACTTACGCTAGAAGGAAATTGATTCATCAAAGAGAGTGATGCATACTGATGCACCACACAGCATCAGACAGTAGTAACTAAATGAGAACAGTCTAATAGTTACCTAGAGTTATATAATCTCGTGTAATAGAACACATGACATCATGTGTGAGGCTGGATAGACACGAGTGAGGATCAATCCAGTACAGTAACAATTAACATTAGTAAGTAGCCCTTATGAACTGAGTGGTTCGATGTGCAACGAGGATGATCTGTCGACTAACTAACTAACTAACTAACTGCGTACACACTGCAAAAGACTTGTGCAGTTTGTTTAGGAACATTAGGAACGGACATTGTGTAGAGTGCAACCGGTCCATGATTAACTGTTTATACCACCGGTGTCTATTTCGGATGTTCATGAAATTGGATTACCAGAGGTCTACAGAGGCAAAGCATTATCCGGCAAGATGGTTCCGGCAACGGGTGAGACGTACTTGTTCTGACGTAACGTGCTGTGGTCTATCTTTGCTGTGATCAGCTGACTGAGTTGATGTCTGAGAGACAGAGTCTACACACTTTATAGAACACGTCACACATTTTCTTCGCATACACGTCTCATACACGTTACACTTTTATTTTAATAAATTAATCTTTATTAATTTTTAGAAGCAAGAGTTGTTGAGTATGTTGCGTTGGGGAAGTATGAGAAGGGGGCATAGTACGACAGTGAGAGAGTGATAGGAAAAGGTGTCCATAGGCTGATGGAGTGTATTGGACGGAAGCTGGTGGATTCTCCAGAATATTGAGAGGGAAAAAAAATATTATAATGTGGGTGTCGGATCTCCTCACTCCAGGGACGACACTTTAAAGGAGGACACGACAGTTAGACAATGTTAAATCACACAGAGAACTCTTATATTCGAATAAGAGGAAGAAGTCTACATATTCTGTGGACACAACATGAGGAGAAGACTGGAGTACCTTGTGACAACAGGGAGAGTAGAAGGAAAGAGAGGCGGAGGAGGCCAAGCGAAAAGATTGTAAACAGTGTCATAATCATAGCTTGGTGGCACATCTGTATCAGAAATCACTGACAGTGTACGAGATTGAATTCCGTGGAAAGACTTGATGATCAATACCAGATGACATGGAGTATACGAAGATTGCAGTACATAAGACAGAAGGCTGTGGACATGTATGTGTGTGTCTGTAACGCCTTCATGTATGTGTGTAACATATACATGTATGTGTGTAACATCTTCATGTATGTGTGTAACATATCCATGTATGTGTGTAACATATCCATGTATGTGTGTAACATATCCATGTATGTGTGTAACATATCCATGTATGTGTGTAACATCTCCATGTATGTGTGTAACATCTTCATGTATGTGTGTAACATATCCATGTATGTGTGTAACATATCCATGTATGTGTGTAACATATCCATGTATGTGTGTAACATCTCCATGTATGTGTGTAACATCTCCATGTATGTGTGTAACATCTTCGTGTGTGTATGTGTGTATGTGTATGTCTGTGTATATGATCTTTGTGTGTTTAAACATAAAACATAAACAGTATTTTGCACGATTCTTTGCTCGACATATATCGCCTCATCTCGTGAGGTGTACACGGCAGAGGTATGTAGCATATAAAGCGCATACACATATTGTTTGCATATCCTTTACAGGACATTGCTGTCAACATCAGTATCTTTCAGCTGATTGTTGATTTCTTGGCAAGATTACGCTCAGTAGTTTGCCATTGCTTTCTGAGCGGCCGGCTCACATACCCCGTAAGTTACCGATGCGATTCGAACCACTGCTGATTCTCACCGTCGTCACGTTACTTACGAGAGTATACGTGATTACCTCTAGGCCAGGAAGCCTACACATATACTGTAGCTAAAATACTATATAGTGCAACGTATTATATGTCTTCTGTGTTTACACTCACTGAGGGAATGCATTGATTTGTTATTGAAGTGTGTGTTCAACATCTTCATGTGTGCTTGTTATTGTCACGGGTTAGCTTGTTTTGCATTGCGTGTTATTTGTGTCCCTAACGACAATTTTGAATAACTGGCATGTATTAGTCTGTGGTTGTCACGTGATAGTTGAAGATGTCATGTGCCGGGGGAGCCTGTCACACGATAGTTTGTCTCCCAATCGTGATGGACCTTCGATTTAATAGTTGCGGATAAAGCGAAGATAACCATTTCCTGGCGACTCATGTTTGACCCGACCCAATCAAGTCAGCCGTCAGATGGCGTTAGGTGAGTTCCGCGTCACGCAAACAAAGAAACTCGGCACTTTCTCAGGCTGAAGTGAGAAGCATGAGTCCCAATGTTTGTCATTCGTTCATTCACAGGACTCACAAGTAATGGAACACTCGTTTTATGAAAGCAACTTTTTGGTGGTTTAGTTACGTTGAGATGCTGTCAGGAGACAGAGAGTATTAGAATGTGTGACATTGTGAGTTTCGTGTGGCATTATGAGTTTGGTGTGACATGAGTTTCATGTGACATGAGATTCGTGTGACATGAGATTCGTGTGACATGAGTTTAGTGTGACATGAGTTAAGTGTGACGTGAGTTCAGTGTGACGTGAGTTCAGTGTGCCATTATGAGTTTAGTGTGACTTGAGGTTAATGCAACATCAGTTTCGTCTGACATTATGAGTTTAGCAACACTATTATTGTACGACATTCAGTAACTAGAAATATAACGTGTACTAGACAATATCTACGCGTGTGTAGTGTGAGACTGTGCTTTAGTGTGTGTGTGTGTTTGTGTGAATGTGTGGAAGTGCGTGAGAGCTAGTGTGCGTTTGTGTACGTATAACAATATTTGGAGATATCTCAAGTTGTGTTTGTGCATCTGGATGTAAATATGCTTTAGTGTATGTGTGTGTGTGTGGGTGTGGGTGTGGATGTGTGTGGGTGGGGCTGGGGCTGGGGCTGGGGCTGGTGTGGGGCTGAGTGTGGGTGGGTGTGTGCGTGTGTCACCATGTATTAATCTGTACATATGTTAGAATGAGATAGATAAATAGACAGAAATAGACAGACAGTTTTTTTTTTTTTTTTTGGGGGGGGGGGGGGGGGTTTGGGGTTGTTAGTTAGGTAGTTACGAAGGCAGACAGGCAAATAGAGAGATATCAATTAGATCAGAACTAGTGACGTCCTAACGATGTCGTGTCTGCTAATATTTCAGCGACACCAAATCTACAAATTATTGATGTCTCAGAGATGGCGGGTCTACTCGGGTATCAACATTGTAAGGTCTTTTGATGTCCCAGCCACTTCATATCTAGCTATGTCTCAGCCATGCCAGGTCTACTGATGTCTCATTTTTGTCAGGTCTACTGATGCCTCATCTATTCCAGGTCTACTGATGTCTCATCTATTCCATGTCCATTGATGTCTCGTCTATTCCAGGTCTACTGATGTCTCATTTATTCCAGGTCTAGTGATGTCTCGTCTATGCCAGGTCCATTGATGTCTCGTCTATTCCAGGTCTACTGATGTCTCATTTATTCCAGGTCTACTGATGTCTCGTCTATTCCAGGTCTACTGATGTCTCATCTATTCCAGGTCTACTGATCTCTCATCTATTACATGTCTACTGATGTTAGACCTGGAATAGATGAATCAAATAAAGTTGATTTGATTTGATTTGATTCATCTATTCCAGGTCTACTGATGTCTCATCTATTCCATGTCTACCGATATCTCATCTATTCCAGGTCTACTGATGTCTCATCTATTCCAAGTCTACTGATGTCTCGTCTATTCCAGGTCGACTTATGTCTCGTCTATTACATGTCTACTGATGTATTGCGGAAGTTCAGTCTGCGGATGTTCAGTCTACGGATGTCTCAGCTATGCCAGGTTTGCTGATGTTTCTTCTATGTCAGGTCTACCGTTGTCTCATATATGCCAGGTCTACTGATGTATCGAAGATGTTCAGTCTACTGATGACTAAAGGATGTCACTTATCCCGATGTTTTAACAATAGCACGCCTACTGGTGAAATAAGTATGTCAGATCTACTTATACCTCTTTTATGCAAGGTCTACCGATGTCTCATATACAGGAACGACAGGTATACTGATGCATCAAGAATGTTAGGTCTATTGATGTCTCATTTATGCCAGGTCCACGGATGTCTCAATGACGTTACATTACGTCTACTAATATCTCAGAAATATTGAAACTGCTGATCACAAATCACCTACTGTTGCCGCAGCCTACTGGTGTCTCAGATCCATCGGACCTACTTGTGTCTCAAATATGTCGGAACTACTTCTCAAATATATCGGATCTACTTCTGTCAATAGAAATTGTCAGCAAGTTCCCGCGGATTGTATGCTGTCAGATTTGAAATGCTTCCAATTCACCCGCATTTCTCAACTTCTTAACATCCTACTAAATCCTAAACGGATATGTGCACAAAGTGACCTATATGTAAAACATTGGATGACAAACCACTTCCCCGTTCTATCCCACCCGTCATATTCTAGAGTAACCTGTCTTCAACTATCGACACTGGTTTGCCTTATCCGACAGATACATCTATTATCTCTGGCATTTGCGAAATCCCATGCAAGCATACCCGGACATGACACTTTGAAAGCTAATCGCACGAAGTATATATTATTGTAAAGTGGGTCGCTTGAAGTTGCATTAAAACACTTTTTGAAATACCAGAGGATTTCTGGGACATTTTCACGTTCATTTTAGTCTGACACTTTTGTCATAATGTGTCTTTACCGTTGATGTTTGTGTGGTGAATGGCTACTCTCGTATCTCTTACACATACACACACCCACACATAAGCGCGCGAGCGTTAGTAGACACTCGAGTCAATTGTCTTCACACACAAATTCGAAGCCACTCGTTTCCTTCCATCATTCTCGCACACAATTTAGTGAAGACTCACCAACTTCCCCATGTAAGTTATAGCTACCAGCGTCCGAATATGTCGCACATACATAAGTGGCTACTCATGTCCGATTTCCTAACTCTGGCATACTCACATATTCACACACTAACACGTCCACACATCAGTGGCTACTTGTTTTCAACTTCTCATACACGCGGTTAGTCGGTACTCTTACCCAGTTCCTTCGCGCACACGTAAATATCAAATCGCCTGCAACTTCTTTACATAAGTAGTCAGGACCTTTGCCAAGAGTAATACACACATAAAAATAAATATATAATTAAGTATAATTAATATGAAATTAAACCAATAATTGTTCTTTAAAGCATATGGGGGTATTTACAAAGGAGAAAGCGAAGGAAGAATGCGTAGACGGGAATAATACGGGGATGTCTAAGTGTGAAATCGGGAAAAACAGAACTAAACATGGACAGTGTCTGACGGATGAACATACGCGGGTGAATAAACAGGACAAAGGAGAGACGAAACGTTTAACAACCATCACAGAGAAGCAAACCAGAAATAAAAGTGCAACATTTATGAAAGCTTAGACTGGTAGAAAATAATTAAAAGTACGACCTAGACAGGTTTATGTCAATATTCCATTCACCCAGCTACCCGTTAGAACGCATTTTCAGCTGGTTTAAGCACTTCGTTGGCTTCAGTAAATCCATATAAAGAAACTGCACCAAATCTGACCCTAGGCACAGACTGTCCAATTAACCAGGGATTCTATATGTACCCTTGGTACGGCCGTGATTGCTCTTGAACGCCAGTTGGCGACTCTTTGTTAAGTGAGTTAATAAGCAGCGGGAGGTGGGTGATAGCGTGCCGCACAGTTCGACCAGGTCCATCGGGTGTAATTCTCTCTCACAGTTCACGTCGATGTGAGGGAAGAACGTCTTTTAGTAATGAAGGATTGAATGAAGAAGGGAAACAATGAATGTATGCATGAATGACTGACTTTCTGGTTCATTGTTAAGCACCGTGAAAGGCCTTTAGCCATTCCCAAGCGGCCGGAATTTTATCTGGCAACTGTTGCTTGCTGGGTGATTTATATCACGTTATGGATTTAGTCACGATTTAATACTCGAGTTCAGTTGAGTCAAGAAACGACATCACAGTATTCTGGACATTCCTATACGTGATCCGTCCTCATATGCAACAGCCAGCGAAGAGTACCAATACTAATGGACTCGACAGCAGTTTGATTATATGTCCGTCTAGCGGCAGCCTTTCCTCGGAGTTTTGAGTATCAGCTAGATCTTCGTGTCACTCCCTGCAGCACCATTCTCTCCAAGCCATGATGATTTATCTGTTCTTCTGCACTATACATGCGATGATTACAAAGGGCCCCGACCACGTCTGTCTTATAATGCACCGATATTCCACCAGAGGATGCAGAGCTAGCCAATCTGTCCGCCTGCTCGTTTCCCACCACACCAGCATGTCCTGTGAAAAAACATCCAACAGCTCCTCTCTAATTTGCCATTCTTCACGAAGCATCTCAACCTTCGCCTTCGCATCATACTTATGTCATCCTTATGTGCCATGCTGATACGCATGGGTGGCTAAGAGTCGCCCTCTCACACCATCATCAGCCTTGTCCCAGTTATGTCATGTGATTGGCAGGCTAAGAGAATACATACATTCATTTTCCCGCTCACTTTGAATTCGTGTGTGGCCACGCTGGACTGATTTCTGCACGTGGGCTAGCTTTCCCTGTTACCAGTGTCCCTCGCCACAAAGAGAACCCATTCCGACTTCTGATGTACTTGTAATTTACGTCTCCAAGTCAAGGACGAGAAATCAACAATTAGTCCAGCTGACCGGTTTAGGAGTCGAACTTTCGCCATAAACGCACCGAAAGTTTTAAGAGCGAGCGCTTTTATCCATCCAGCCATGCTGGCTTCCAGTACATTAGTTAACTAGGCCAGTAGTCCAATGGACCATGGCGGCAAATCCTTTGGAGAACTGGAATAAATAGGCGGATCAAGAGCATAAATGAGTGTAGCACACGGACTGATCAGTTACACCTGACAACGCATCACTGGAAGACATAAACATATCAGTCCAAGTACTGAATACATCACTCCAGGTACAGAATACATCAATCCAAGTACTGAATACATCAGTCCATGTACAGAATACATCAATCCAAGTACTGAATACATAAGTCCATGTACAGAATACATCATTCCAAGTACTGAATACATCAGTCCAGGTACAGAATACATCAATCCAAGTACTGAATACATCAGTGCAAGAACGCAAAAAATCAGTCCAAGAGCGGAATACCACAGTCCAAGAGCGGAATACATCAGTCCAAGATCGGCATACACCAGTCTAAGAACGGAATACATCGGCCCAAGATCGGAATTATCAGTTGAGCAATAGCATAAATTAGTTAATTATGGAAATAAATCAAAAGCAAATAGGAATACATTTGTGGAATTATTCAAGAAATCAGTGGGGTATTGGAATCAATTTGTGTGGATTCACAAAATAATTAAGTGACCATTTGAAATAAATCAATGAGCCACGGGCATAAACAGCAGAACAAGAAATTAAATAAGTGGAACATAAGCGAAAATCAGTGAATCGTGTGTATACATAGAGGGGAACATGAATACGAAAATTATTAATAAATCAATTAATGAAGATCAGCGAAATCAGCAAAACGATAGATTCGATCTACAAAAACTGAAGGACCCCATGCCCGTGCCTGTGGGGCGTGTACACAATATGTTGTAAAGGACAACGATGCCCATACCTGTATGGTGTGTGCACATCTTGTATAGGACCCCATGCCCATGCACGTGGGGCGTGTTCACAATATATTGTAAAAGACTCCATGTGTTGCATGTACACAATATGTTTTAAAGGAATCCATTTCCATGAAATTGTGACATATTCAGGATATGCTGTAAAGGAATTTTGTTTCTGTGCGCCGTATTAAATATACGGCGTGAAGAGCCCCGTGTCCTTACTATTGCATGACGTATTTACTATTTACTGTGGAGATTGAATAAGTGCGAGACCAACCATTTATTATCGAGAAAAATGTGAAATAAATTTTCAAGTTTGAAATGAAAACATCAGACTTGGAAAACAGTTCTTGAACTTGTCAACATAATCTTCAACAGTGAGGCTGACCTCATTACAGTGACGGGGCCCCGGTTGAAGGCAGGAAGATAACACTGGATGCACTCTCAAGGACTGTTCGCAAATGAAGGGACCGTAATGAATCGCTGTAAAAAGAAGATTATCTAGCTATCGTCCAGCACTGAAATCCCCAAAACTCCGACATCATCTACTCGACGTCTGCACTTTAAAATGGAGCGATAACAAGTTTTGGCTGGTGTTTATTTCCTGGCTGTTGGTAGAAATCAGATCTGTGGCGGTGAAGCTGTCTCTCACAGTTTCAGATTGCAGTAGAAGTCAGATCTGTGACGGGGAAGCCGGTTCTCACAGTTCAGATTGTGTGTCTATCACATAAACGAGCAATTTTCGGTCTTACAAAAAGCAGCATATTTAAGAGAAGTAACGGCTGCAGCAGAATGTAACAATAAGAAATATGAACAGTTAGGTATGTGCAACGCAGCGAATAAGTGAGAAATTCTAAACACACAGTGTAAAAACTTAAACGAACTCCAATACGGCAAACGTAAATCACAGGGGAAAATTTTAATATATAATAAAATATAAATAAATATACTACGACACAACGACTTTTCGATTAATCGAATATTCCCCAGGAACAACACAAGCAGATCTACAGAGGTTAGAAGTCATATGTTACAGTGTCACAGAGACTACCAGTTCATATACTGCAGTGTCACAGAGACTATCAGGTCATATGTTGTAGTGTCACAGAGACTACCAGATTATATACTTCAGTGTCACAGAGACTATCAGGTCATATGTGTTGTAGTGTCACAGGGACTATGAGGTCATATACTGCAGTGTCACTGCGTTATTTGTACAGAGACCATCATATCAAATGAACAGTATATATCTTTACTACAACGAGATATTTCTATCTGTCTGTCTGACTGTCTGTCTGTCTGTCTGTCTGTCTGTCTGTCTGTCTGTCTGTCTGTCTGTCTGTCTGTCTGTCTCTCTGTCTCTCTCTCCTTCTCAGTTCTTTTAAGGCATATATCTCTTCCCCAACGCACATATACACATCACACAAACACACACAGTATATATATATATATATATGAAGCTGGGGGCGGGGAGGGGTGGGAGAATAATGAAAATAGAGTGGGCTGTTAACTTCTACCATACACCCTTTACGGTGATTAGAGTAAAGAGCGCAATTATGACTGACTGTGATCGGGCCAAAGAGGTAAAAGAGTCAAATGAGAGGGGAAAAAACCTCTTACCTCCCTCAACTTACAAGAGTAGCGAAAGGAAAAAAAAATCACAGGGTGGTTTTCATCACTCACTGTTACATAAGAGTATTAATTATCAGCAATCAATGAGAAAACATTCAGTCTTGTACAAGCATTGTATGACATCGCGTGGCCTGGCATGATTTGAGTTTGTGGTACATGTAAGAGTTTATGACATATCTCGTATTTTATATCTCACATCCCGCCCTTCTGCTAGCTTGAGATATTTAACTGTTAAATTAATCATTTCAACTCTGACGGGGTTTTACATACACTGCCCACAACTCAGTTACTTCCACAGGGCGAATTCTCACGGCTGTTCTCTTGGCGATCCAGATGGGCCCACAAGAATACACACAAAGACTGACAGTTCGCCATTGTTCAGCTTTGCTTACTGGTGGTGGCTTGGTTGATCTGCTTTAACTAGCCAAATATTACAAATACATATGTGTGTGTGTGTGTGTGCGCGCGCGCACGGGGGGGGGGGGGGGGGTGATTGTGTGTGCTTTTATATTTAAAATAGGGAGTATCCGTGGTGAAATGGTCAATTCTTCTGCCTCGCGCTCTGAAAGTTGTGGGTTCGATTCCAGGCTACGTCGTTCAGTTCACTGGTGCATTTTTCTCGGAGACACCTGGGAGTCGTCGCCGAAGCTACGCAGTTCGTGCTTTGTGCGATGGGATAAACCAAGGACAATGAAGTCTATCGTCTCGACTTTTAAGACTTTTTAAAAGTGACTATATGCTTACAAAATTAACGTCGGATGTATGAATCTCTTTGTGCAGCATACGAATTCTCTAAGCGACATCGTTTCTCAAATACGTAATCTCACCGGTCCTTAGTTATTTGAACCCGTACGCATGTTTTCCACTGTTTAGCGTACATATTCCATTGGCTTGTCTGTCATAGGCGTGATACTCACCCGTGCGCTATTTTTATTTATACAATGGTGTTCCGCTCCAGTGTATATTGCCATCGATGAACGTTGAGAAGGTGAAACAGCCATACAAGTGTTATTGTCCTCCAAAAGACGCCATATTGTCGTGTAGCTTAGAATGTCTATATTAACTGCTCCACGGCCACACGCCGACATGATGCGCTTGTCTCGACGCCCGCTGGCAGGCTTTTCAATGTGAAGAAGCTATAGCTTTGAAAGATGTTTCAAATTTCTTTCCGCCATATTAGAAAATTTAAATTCAATGTAGCTATTTCCGAAGCAATAGAAACGCCATTGTGTGACACTTTGGCAGATTCGGACGTCTTGTAGTAGTTGAGGGAAGTGTCCATTCTTGTACGTTGTCGCCAACATGATGAGGATTTCTGGAAATGTGATTATCTTTGGAGATAAGGCACGGCAGCACATCACATATTTATTGATGTTGCTTTTATTAGCTTCCCACACACCTTTGACCATCACGATGGAGGGGATCTTCTTATATTCCATGCTGTATCACGTTGGTCATCATGCCTGCGCACAGCCCTCTATGTCGGGTACCGTCAATAATTTACTAAACAGATGTCACTCCATGCCATCACGTCAAACTGTCGGCTCTGTGGCGAAGGATTACGAGTACTCCCGCATACCGCGTTCGAAACACAGCTGCGAACGATTTGGAAGCACACCGCCTTGCGTTGATTTGTATACACATATGTGAGTGCTGATCGTTCAGAAAGTAATGCATACTGCTGAACGTAAACTTTCCGAGAAACCACAAACAACCAAAAAATGCTGGGGTTGACGTCCTGTAGAGGATATCAACTAACTTCGTGATGTCATGTTGTCTGGCATCTTCTTATTTGCCTGCTCCTATCTGTCTGACCTCCAACTTTCCAGTTGCCACGACCTATTCCAGCTTTCCACATTTCACGATGTACCCGCATAAACTGATGCCATCTTCTGATGCGTGTAACCAGCTGGTCTTTGTGGGCAACTTTAGGGTACTTATGGTACATACAAAATAAATGGATATCAACTGGAGAACCATTTGAGGTCACTAAGATAGTTCATAAATAAACCGTCGAAATACACTTGTTCCTGCGGCGATGTGCTGTCGTCATTTGTAGGTGACAGCTTCGAATCTCTATCGGTACCTGTAACTTTCAATGTCTTTGTTGTCGATGCGTAATCACATCTCTCCTTCTTTCTTCTACTTATATGAACGTCAAACAACACACGTGTCTTTATTTATGAACTGTTTTAGTGGCCGCAAAGGCTTCCTCAGTTGATATATCTGTGAAATACGTGTACAACATTGGAACTGATCAATCATTTCTCTTGTTTAAATGTTCGTGAATAAACTGGACGTCAGCATTACTGTACTATGTGTTTGTATGTTTGTTTTCTTACCTATGCTGGTTTACTAAACAATTCTGTGGTCTATGGTGCAATATCAATCTTTAGATACGAATTATGTCCATATTCCATAGCTGTGAATTCATGTGGATGATAGACCTGGCTAATGAAGACTACATTTTATTAGAGATGTCTGGTTGGTCATGCGTCGTAATACACTCGTCAGGCGATGTCATTTGAAGTGACAAGTTCGAATCCCGGTCAGTAGCTGAAACTTTGAATTGTTATGTTTTCTAGTGCGTATTTTTATCCCTACTTCTACTTCCATGCACGCCAAACAATACGTGTGTGCTTATTTAGAAAATATCGATGTGTGGTAGCTGAGACTGAGCGACAACTTTCTGGAATGTTGACCAGTCTGCCACAGAAGAGAGACCGGGAAAACCAATTTGAAGCAACGCAGAAATATCACTAAACACAACCACAAACACAGAGATATCACTAAACATAACCACAAACACAGAGATATCACTAAACATAACCACAAACACAGATATATCACTAAACATAACCACAAATACAGAGATTTCACAAAACTTAACCACAAACTTAGAGATTTCACAAAAATTAACCACAAACACATAGATATCACTAAACGTAACCACACACACACACACACACACACACACACACACACACACACACACACACACACACACACACACACACACACAGAGCTATCTCTAAACATAACCACAAACACAGAGATATCACTAAACTTAACCACACAAACTAGCTTCGGAGTCGCTAGGTATGACTAATCACGTTTGTGAACATTAACTCTCCACAAGATTCATGAGCAGACAACTCTTGCAAGATAACACATGGAACCAATGGAGACCAACATTCACGAGCAGACAACTCCTACAAGATAACACATGGAACCAACGGAAAGCAACATACACGAACAGACAACTCCTGCAAGATAAGATAACACGTGGAACCAACGGAAACCAACATACACGAACAGACAACGCCTGCAAGATAGCACATGGAATCCATGGAAACCAAAATTCAACATAAATGTTGCATGTCTAGTGCAGAACGTTGCCATTAAACCCAAGAAATGGGGCAGTTGGTTTACAGGCAAAAGCGGGTACCCATTAGGAGCAGATTACTCAGAGCCTCAATGAAAGGGGTAAAGTAACTTACGGAGATAATATACATAAGAGGGGAAGTCACTTTTTGAGAGAACGAAGACGACGAGGACGACGAAGACGAAGACGAAGAAGAAGAAGAAGAAGAAGAAGAAGAAGAAGAAGAAGAAGAAGAAGAAGAAGAAGAAGAAGAAGAAGAAGACGAGGACGACGACGAAGAGGACAAAGAGAAAAAAAAGGAAACTACCTATATCATTCAATGAATCTGTTGTCAACATGTGCTCTCTGATCTGATCTTATATCACGTGCCTTATATGAGTACAAATCATCATTCCTGAGGTTGTATGTGCATCCTTTGGGTGGAGACAAGATGCCAGAGTGTACAATATTTCCGCAAGTACGGCCGACTCTATTAAACGTAGGCTACCATCATTATTGATGGATTGATTTAATGTATATGTCATATTTCTCCTGAGACCCAGTATTATAGCGCAGCGTTCCCATTAGACTATCACAATATACATACTGAGCTGTGACTACTGACCACTTGGGCATTCTAAGTCTGGCAACGACACTAATTTTCTGTCTCAGGTTTCATGCGTGACTTGGTCATATTTCTCTTTATTCATGAATAATTCTTATAAAGATGCCGTATATATATATATATATATATATTATATATATATATATATATATATATATATATATATATATATATATAATCTATTACGGCATCTTTATAAGATGGTGTAGGCGCTCATGTCTCTCCACTGATATCGGCCCTTGGTGCTTTCGATTAACTCTGTTGATGGCATTCCTCCCTTTGAATCTACCACCAGTTTCTTCAGCCAATCTGGCGGCTGCTTTCATGTTGTAATTTCTGCATTCCTCAAAGGTTATTCTTACGTCATATAAAGTCTGCATTCCTCAAAGGTTATTCTTATATCATTGTAAAGTTTGCATTCCTCAAAAGGTAATCTGACATCATTATAAAGTCTGCACTCCTCAAAGGTTATTCTTATATCACTATAAAGTCTGCATTCCTCAAAGGTTATTCTTATATCACTATAAAGTCTGCATTCCTCAAAGGTTATTCTTATATCATTATAAAGTCTGCATTCCTCAAAGGTTATTCTTATATAATTATAAAGTCTGCATTCCTGAAAGGTTATTCTTATATCATTGTAAAGTCTGCATTCCTCTAAGGTTATTCTTATAACACTATAAAGTCTGCATTACTCAAAGGTTATTCTTATATCATTATAAAGTCTGCATTACTCAAAGGTTGTTCTTACATTGAAGATAGGGTCCTTGGTTCCTCTGCCCTGTCTGAAGTTTGCCAGTACTTAATGTAATTGATGGTGTAACTTCCTTTGAATCCAATTCGTGATGATTATCAGGAGGATGACTTATTTAGCCATAGTACGATAGTTGGTGGACATTTTTAATTCGCTTTCTTAGAGAGAGAAAGAGAGAGAGAGAGAGAGAGAGAGAGAGAGAGAGAGAGAGAGAGAGAGAGAGAGAGAGAGAGAGAGAGAGAGACAAAGACAATGCGTGGTGTGTTAAGAGCTGATACAGACATGTTGGGGTGTGTCGACCAGGGACTTCGGGTCAATTTTAAATCTTCGCACCAGTGCGGATTCGAACACGTGACCACGTGAACGGCATGTAGTGACCACAGAGACGGCATGTAGTGACCACGGAGAGGGCATGTAGTGACAACGGAGAGGGCATGTAGTGACAACGGAGATGGCATGTATTGAACACGGAGATGGCATGTATTGAACACGGAGATGGCATGTAGTGACCACGGAGAGGGCATGTAGTGACCACAGAGATGGCATGTAGTGACAACGGAGATGGCATGTATTGAACACGGAGATGGCATGTATTGAACACGGAGACGGCATGTATTGAACACGAAGACGGCATGTATTGAACACGGAGATGGCATGTATTGAACACGGAGACGGCATGTATTGAACACGGAGAGGGCATGTATTGAACACGGAGACGGCATGTATTGAACACGGAGAGGGCATGTATTGAACACGGAGAGGGCATGTATTGAACACGGAGAGGGCATGTATTGAACACGGAGAGGGCATGTATTGAACACGGAGACGGCATGTATTGAACACGGAGAGGGCATGTATTGAACACGGAGAGGGCATGTATTGAACACGGAGACGGCATGTATTGAACACGGAGAGGGCATGTATTGAACACGGAGAGGGCATGTATTGAACACGGAGAGGGCATGTATTGAACACGGAGATGGCATGTATTGAACACGGAGACGGCATGTATTGAACACGGAGACGGCATGTATTGAACACGGAGACGGCATGTATTGAACACGGAGATGGCATGTATTGAACACGGAGACGGCATGTATTGAACACGGAGACGGCATGTATTGAACACGGAGATGGCATGTATTGAACACGGAGATGGCATGTATTGAACACGGAGACGGCATGTAGTGACCACGGAGAGGGCATGTAGTGACCACAGAGATGGCATGTAGTGACAACGGAGATGGCATGTATTGAACACGGAGATGGCATGTATTGAACACGGAGACGGCATGTATTGAACACAGAGACGGCATGTATTGAACACGGAGATGGCATGTAGTGACCACGGAGAGGGCATGTAGTGACCACAGAGATGGCATTTAGTGACAACGGAGATGGCATGTATTGAACACGGAGATGGCATGTATTGAACACGGAGACGGCATGTATTGAACACGGAGACGGCATGTATTGAACACGGAGATGGCATGTATTGAACACGGAGACGGCATGTATTGAACACGGAGAGGGCATGTATTGAACACGGAGACGGCATGTATTGAACACGGAGAGGGCATGTATTGAACACGGAGAGGGCATGTATTGAACACGGAGAGGGCATGTATTGAACACGGAGAGGGCATGTATTGAACACGGAGACGGCATGTATTGAACACGGAGAGGGCATGTATTGAACACGGAGAGGGCATGTATTGAACACGGAGACGGCATGTATTGAACACGGAGAGGGCATGTATTGAACACGGAGACGGCATGTAGTGACAACGGAGATGGCATGTATTGAACACGGAGAGGGCATGTATTGAACACGGAGAGGGCATGTATTGAACACGGAGAGGGCATGTATTGAACACGGAGAGGGCATGTATTGAACACGGAGAGGGCATGTATTGAACACGGAGAGGGCATGTATTGAACACGGAGAGGGCATGTATTGAACACGGAGAGGGCATGTATTGAACACGGAGACGGCATGTATTGAACAACGGAGAGGGCATGTATTGAACACGGAGAGGGCATGTATTGAACACGGAGAGGGCATGTATTGAACACGGAGAGGGCATGTATTGAACACGGAGGAGGGCATGTATTGAACACGGAGACGGCATGTATTGAACACGGAGAGGGCATGTATTGAACACGGAGACGGCATGTATTGAACACGGAGAGGGCATGTATTGAACACGGAGACGGCATGTATTGAACACGGAGACGGCATGTATTGAACACGGAGAGGGCATGTATTGAACACGGAGAGGGCATGTATTGAACACGGAGAGGGCATGTATTGAACACGGAGATGGCATGTATTGAACACGGAGACGGCATGTATTGAACACGGAGACGGCATGTATTGAACACGGAGACGGCATGTATTGAACACGGAGATGGCATGTATTGAACACGGAGACGGCATGTATTGAACACGGAGACGGCATGTATTGAACACGGAGACGGCATGTATTGAACACGGAGATGGCATGTATTGAACACGGAGACGGCATGTATTGAACACGGAGACGGCATGTATTGAACACGGAGACGGCATGTAGTGACAACGGAGATGGCATGTATTGAACACGGAGACGGCATGTATTGAACACGGAGACGGCATGTATTGAACACGGAGACGGCATGTATTGAACACGGAGACGGCATGTATTGAACACGGAGATGGCATGTATTGAACACGGAGATGGCATGTATTGAACACGGAGACGGCATGTATTGAACACGGAGACGGCATGTATTGAACACGGAGATGGCATGTATTGAACACGGAGACGGCATGTATTGAACACGGAGACGGCATGTATTGAACACGGAGATGGCATGTATTGAACACGGAGATGGCATGTATTGAACACGGAGATGGCATGTATTGAACACGGAGATGGCATGTATTGAAAACGGAGATGGCATGTATTGAACACGGAGACGGCATGTATTGAACACGGAGACGGCATGTATTGAACACGGAGATGGCATGTATTGAACACGGAGACGGCATGTATTGAACACGGAGATGGCATGTATTGAACACGGAGATGGCATGTATTGAACACGGAGATGGCATGTATTGAACACGGAGATGGCATGTATTGAACACTTAGATGGCATGTATTGAACACGGAGATGGCATGTATTGAACACGGAGATGGCATGTATTGAACACGGAGATGGCATGTATTGAACACGGAGACGGCATGTATTGAACACGGAGATGGCATGTATTGAACACGGAGGACGGCATGTATTGAACACAGAGATGGCATGTATTGAACCACGGAGATGGCATGTATTGAACACGGAGAATGGCATGTATTGAACACGGAGACGGCATGTATTGAACACGGAGATGGCATGTAGTGACAACGGAGACGGCATGTATTGAACACGGAGACGCATGTAGTGACCACGGAGAGGGCATGTATTGAACACGGAGAGGGCATGTAGTGACAACGGAGAGGGCATGTATTGAACACGGAGAGGGCATGTAGTGACCACGGAGAGGGCATGTATTGAACACGGAGACGGCAGTAGTGACCACGGAGAGGGCATGTATTGAACACGGAGAGGGCATGTAGTGACCACGGAGAGGGCATGTATTGAACACGGAGAGGGCATGTAGTGACAACGGAGAGGGCATGTAGTGACAAACGAGACGGCATGTAGTGACCACGGAGAGGGCATGTATTGAACACGGAGATGGCATGTAGTGACCACGGAGAGGGCATGTATTGAACACGGAGAGGGCATGTATTGAACACGGATGAGGGCATGTATTGAACACGGAGTAGGGCATGTATTGAAACACGGAGAGGGCATGTATTGAACACGGAGAGGGCATGTATTGAACACGGAGAGGGCATGTATTGACACGGTCGAGGGCATGTATGAACACGGAGAGGGCATGTATTGAACACGGAGAGGCATGTATGAACACGGAGAGGGCATGTATTGAACACGGAGAGGGCATGTATTGACCCGGAGACGGCATGTATTGAACACGGAGAGGGCATGTATTGAAACACGGAGACGGCATGTATTGAACACGGAGGAGGCATGTATGAACACGGAGACGGCCATGTATTGAACACGGAGAGGGCATGTATTGAACCACGGAGGAGGGCATGTATTGAACACGGAGAGGGCATGTATTGAACACGGAGAGGGCATGTATTGAACACGGAGAGGGCATGTATTGAACACGGAGAGGGCATTTATTGAACACGGAGAGGGCATGTATTGAACACGGAGAGGGCATGTATTGAACACGGAGAGGGCATGTATTGAAACACGGAGAGGGCATGTATTGAACCCGGAGAGGGCATGTATTGAACACGGAGAGGGCATGTATTGAACACGGAGACGGCATGTATTGAACACGGAGAGGGCATGTATTGAACACGGAGAGGGCATGTATTGAACACGGAGAGGGCATGTATTGAACACGGAGAGGGCATGTATTGAACACGGAGAGGGCATGTATTGAACACGGAGAGGGCATGTATTGAACACGGAGAGGGCATGTATTGAACACGGAGAGGGCATGTATTGAACACGGAGATGGCATGTATTGAACACGGAGAGGGCATGTATTGAACACGGAGAAGGCATGTATTGAACACGGAGAGGGCATGTATTGAACACGGAGAGGGCATGTATTGAACACGGAGAGGGCATGTATTGACCACGGAGACGGCATGTAGTGACAACGGAGAGGGCATGTAGTGACCACGGAGAGGGCATGTATTGACACGGAGACGGCATGTATTGAACACGGAGATGGCATGTAGTGACAACGGAGATGGCATGTATTGAACACGGAGATGGCATGTAGTGACAACGGAGATGGCATGTATTGAACACGGAGACGGCATGTATTGAACACGGAGAGGGCATGTATTGAACACGGAGAGGGCATGTATTGAACACGGAGAGGGCATGTATTGAACACGGAGAGGGCATGTATTGAACACGGAGAGGGCATGTATTGAACACGGAGAGGGCATGTATTGAACACGGAGAGGGCATGTATTGAACACGGAGAGGGCATGTATTGAACACGGAGACGGCATGTATTGAACACGGAGAGGGCATGTATTGAACACGGAGACGGCATGTATTGAACACGGAGAGGGCATGTATTGAACACGGAGACGGCATGTATTGAACACGGAGAGGGCATGTATTGAACACGGAGAGGGCATGTAGTGAACACGGAGAGGGCATGTATATGAAAACGGAGAGGGCATGTATTGAACACGGAGAGGGCATGTATTGAACACGGAGAGGGCATGTATTGAACACGGAGAGGGCATGTATTGAACACGGAGAGGGCATGTATTGAACACGGAGAGGGCATGTATTGAACACGGAGAGGGCATGTATTGAACACGGAGAGGGCATGTATTGAAACACGGATGAGGGCATGTATTGAACACGGAGACGGCATGTATTGAACACGGAGAGGGCATGTATTGAACACGGAGAGGGCATGTATTGAACACGGAGACGGCATGTATTGAACACGGAGACGGCATGTATTGAACACGGAGAGGGGCATGTATTGAACACGGAGAGGGCATGTATTGAACACGGAGAGGGCATGTATTGAACACGGAGAGGGCATGTATTGAACACGGAGATGGCATGTATTGAACACGGAGAGGGCATGTATTGAACACGGAGAAGCATGTATTGAACACGGAGAGGGCATGTATTGAACACGGAGAGGGCATGTATTGAACACGGAGAGGGCATGTATTGAACACGGAGATGGCATGTATTGAACACGGAGAGGGCATGTATTGACCACGGAGACGGCATGTAGTGACAACGGAGAGGGCATGTATTGACCACGGAGAGGGCATGTTTGAACACAGAGATGGCATGTAGTGACAACGGAGATGGCATGTATTGAACACGGAGATGGCATGTAGTGACAACGGAGATGGCATGTATTGAACACGGAGATGGCATGTAGTGACAACGGAGACGGCATGTATTGAACACGGAGATGGCATGTAGTGACAACGGAGATGGCATGTATTGAACACGGAGATGGCATGTAGTGACAACGGAGATGGCATGTATTGAACACGGAGATGGCATGTAGTGACAACGGAGATGGCATGTATTGAACACGGAGATGGCATGTATTGAACACGGAGACGGCATGTATTGAACACAGAGACGGCATGTATTGAACACGGAGATGGCATGTAGTGACCACGGAGAGGGCATGTAGTGACCACAGAGATGGCATGTAGTGACAACGGAGATGGCATGTATTGAACACGGAGATGGCATGTATTGAACACGGAGACGGCATGTATTGAACACGGAGACGGCATGTATTGAACACGGAGATGGCATGTATTGAACACGGAGACGGCATGTATTGAACACGGAGAGGGCATGTATTGAACACGGAGACGGCATGTATTGAACACGGAGAGGGCATGTATTGAACACGGAGAGGGCATGTATTGAACACGGAGAGGGCATGTATTGAACACGGAGAGGGCATGTATTGAACACGGAGACGGCATGTATTGAACACGGAGAGGGGCATGTATTGACACGGAGAGGGCATGTATTGAACACGGAGACGGCATGTATTGAACACGGAGAGGGCATGTATTGAACACGGAGACGGCATGTAGTGACAACGGAGATGGCATGTATTGAACACGGAGAGGGCATGTATTGAACACGGAGAGGGCATGTATTGAACACGGAGAGGGCATGTATTGAACACGGAGAGGGCATGTATTGAACACGGAGAGGGCATGTATTGAACACGGAGAGGGCATGTATTGAACACGGAGAGGGCATGTATTGAACACGGAGAGGGCATGTATTGAACACGGAGACGGCATGTATTGACACGGAGAGGGCATGTATTGAACACGGAGAGGGCATGTATTGAACACGGAGAGGGGCATGTATTGAACACGGAGAGGGCATGTATTGAACACGAGAGGGCATGTATTGAACACGGAGACGGCATGTATTGAACACGGAGAGGGCATGTATTGAACACGGAGGACGGCATGTATTGAACACGGAGAGGGCATGTATTGAACACGGAGACGGCATGTATTGAAACACGGAGACGGCATGTATTGAACACGGAGAGGGCATGTATTGAACACGGAGAGGGCATGTATTGAACACGGAGAGGGCATGTATTGAACACGGAGATGGCATGTATTGAACACGGAGACGGCATGTATTGAACACGGAGACGGCATGTATTGAACACGGAGACGGCATGTATTGAACACGGAGATGGCATGTATTGAACACGGAGACGGCATGTATTGAACACGGAGACGGCATGTATTGAACACGGAGATGGCATGTATTGAACACGGAGATGGCATGTATTGAACACGGAGACGGCATGTATTGAACACGGAGACGGCATGTATTGAACACGGAGACGGCATGTAGTGACAACGGAGATGGCATGTATTGAACACGGAGACGGCATGTATTGAACACGGAGACGGCATGTATTGAACACGGAGACGGCATGTATTGAACACGGAGACGGCATGTATTGAACACGGAGATGGCATGTATTGAACACGGAGATGGCATGTATTGAACACGGAGACGGCATGTATTGAACACGGAGACGGCATGTATTGAACACGGAGATGGCATGTATTGAACACGGAGACGGCATGTATTGAACACGGAGACGGCATGTATTGAACACGGAGATGGCATGTATTGAACACGGAGATGGCATGTATTGAACACGGAGATGGCATGTATTGAACACGGAGATGGCATGTATTGAACACGGAGATGGCATGTATTGAACACGGAGACGGCATGTATTGAACACGGAGACGGCATGTATTGAACACGGAGATGGCATGTATTGAACACGGAGACGGCATGTATTGAACACGGAGATGGCATGTATTGAACACGGAGATGGCATGTATTGAACACGGAGATGGCATGTATTGAACACGGAGATGGCATGTATTGAACACTTAGATGGCATGTATTGAACACGGAGATGGCATGTATTGAACACGGAGATGGCATGTATTGAACACGGAGATGGCATGTATTGAACACGGAGACGGCATGTATTGAACACGGAGATGGCATGTATTGAACACGGAGACGGCATGTATTGAACACAGAGATGGCATGTATTGAACACGGAGATGGCATGTATTGAACACGGAGATGGCATGTATTGAACACGGAGACGGCATGTATTGAACACGGAGATGGCATGTAGTGACAACGGAGACGGCATGTATTGAACACGGAGACGGCATGTAGTGACCACGGAGAGGGCATGTATTGAACACGGAGAGGGCATGTAGTGACAACGGAGAGGGCATGTATTGAACACGGAGAGGGCATGTAGTGACCACGGAGAGGGCATGTATTGAACACGGAGACGGCATGTAGTGACCACGGAGAGGGCATGTATTGAACACGGAGAGGGCATGTAGTGACCACGGAGAGGGCATGTATTGAACACGGAGAGGGCATGTAGTGACAACGGAGAGGGCATGTAGTGACAACGGAGACGGCATGTAGTGACCACGGAGAGGGCATGTATTGAACACGGAGATGGCATGTAGTGACCACGGAGAGGGCATGTATTGAACACGGAGAGGGCATGTATTGAACACGGAGAGGGCATGTATTGAACACGGATAGGGCATGTATTGAACACGGAGAGGGCATGTATTGAACACGGAGAGGGCATGTATTGAACACGGAGAGGGCATGTATTGAACACGGAGAGGGCATGTATTGAACACGGAGAGGGCATGTATTGAACACGGAGAGGGCATGTATTGAACACGGAGAGGGCATGTATTGAACACGGAGAGGGCATGTATTGAACACGGAGACGGCATGTATTGAACACGGAGAGGGCATGTATTGAACACGGAGACGGCATGTATTGAACACGGAGAGGGCATGTATTGAACACGGAGACGGCATGTATTGAACACGGAGAGGGCATGTATTGAACACGGAGAGGGCATGTATTGAACACGGAGAGGGCATGTATTGAACACGGAGAGGGCATGTATTGAACACGGAGAGGGCATGTTATTGAACACGGAAGAGGGCATGTATTGAACACGGAGAGGGCATGTATTGAAACACGGAGAGGGCATGTATTGAACACGGAGAGGGCATGTATTGAACACGGAGAGGGCATGTATTGAACACGGAGAGGGCATGTATTGAACACGGAGAGGGCATGTATTGAACACGGAGACGGCATGTATTGAACACGGAGAGGGCATGTATTGAACACGGAGAGGGCATGTATTGAACACGGAGAGGGCATGTATTGAACACGGAGAGGGCATGTATTGAACACGGAGAGGGCATGTATTGAACCGGAGAGGGCATGTATTGAACACGGAGAGGGCATGTATTGAACACGGAGAGGGCATGTATTGAACACGGAGATGGCATGTATTGAACACGGAGAGGGCATGTATTGAACACGGAGAAGGCATGTATTGAACACGGAGAGGGCATGTATTGAACACGGAGAGGGCATGTATTGAACACGGAGAGGGCATGTATTGACCACGGAGACGGCATGTAGTGACAACGGAGAGGGCATGTAGTGACCACGGAGAGGGCATGTATTGAACACGGAGACGGCATGTATTGAACACGGAGATGGCATGTAGTGACAACGGAGATGGCATGTATTGAACACGGAGATGGCATGTAGTGACAACGGAGATGGCATGTATTGAACACGGAGACGGCATGTATTGAACACGGAGAGGGCATGTATTGAACACGGAGAGGGCATGTATTGAACACGGAGAGGGCATGTATTGAACACGGAGAGGGCATGTATTGAACACGGAGAGGGCATGTATTGAACACGGAGAGGGCATGTATTGAACACGGAGAGGGCATGTATTGAACACGGAGAGGGCATGTATTGAACACGGAGACGGCATGTATTGAACACGGAGAGGGCATGTATTGAACACGGAGACGGCATGTATTGAACACGGAGAGGGCATGTATTGAACACGGAGACGGCATGTATTGAACACGGAGAGGGCATGTATTGAACACGGAGAGGGCATGTATTGAACACGGAGAGGGCATGTATTGAACACGGAGAGGGCATGTATTGAACACGGAGAGGGCATGTATTGACACGGAGAGGGCATGTATTGAACACGGAGAGGGCATGTATTGAACACGGAGAGGGCATGTATTGAACACGGAGAGGGCATGTATTGAACACGGAGAGGGCATGTATTGAACACGGAGAGGGCATGTATTGAACACGGAGAGGGCATGTATTGAACACGGAGACGGCATGTATTGAACACGGAGAGGGCATGTATTGAACACGGAGAGGGCATGTATTGAACACGGAGACGGCATGTATTGAACACGGAGACGGCATGTATTGAACACGGAGAGGGCATGTATTGAACACGGAGAGGGCATGTATTGAACACGGAGAGGGCATGTATTGAACACGGAGAGGGCATGTATTGAACACGGAGATGGCATGTATTGAACACGGAGAGGGCATGTATTGAACACGGAGAAGGCATGTATTGAACACGGAGAGGGCATGTATTGAACACGGAGAGGGCATGTATTGAACACGGAGAGGGCATGTATTGAACACGGAGATGGCATGTATTGAACACGGAGAGGGCATGTATTGACCACGGAGACGGCATGTAGTGACAACGGAGAGGGCATGTAGTGACCACGGAGAGGGCATGTATTGAACACAGAGATGGCATGTAGTGACAACGGAGATGGCATGTATTGAACACGGAGATGGCATGTAGTGACAACGGAGATGGCATGTATTGAACACGGAGATGGCATGTAGTGACAACGGAGACGGCATGTATTGAACACGGAGATGGCATGTAGTGACAACGGAGATGGCATGTATTGAACACGGAGATGGCATGTAGTGACAACGGAGATGGCATGTATTGAACACGGAGATGGCATGTAGTGACAACGGAGATGGCATGTATTGAACACGGAGATGGCATGTATTGAACACGGAGACGGCATGTATTGAACATGGAGACGGCATGTATTGAACACGGAGATGGCATGTAGTGACAACGGAGATGGCATGTATTGAACACGGAGATGGCATGTAGTGACAACGGAGATGGCATGTATTGAACACGGAGACGGCATGTATTGAACACGGAGATGGCATGTAGTGACAACGGAGATGGCATGTATTGAACACGGAGATGGCATGTAGTGACAACGGAGATGGCATGTATTGAACACGGAGATGGCATGTAGTGACAACGGAGATGGCATGTATTGAACACGGAGACGGCATGTATTGAACACGGAGATGGCATGTAGTGACAACGGAGATGGCATGTAGTGACAACGGAGACGGCATGTATTGAACACGGAGATGGCATGTAGTGACAACGGAGATGGCATGTAGTGACAACGGAGATGGCATGTAGTGACAACGGAGACGGCATGTATTGAACACGGAGATGGCATGTAGTGACAACGGAGATGGCATGTAGTGACAACGGAGACGGCATGTATTGAACACGGAGATGGCATGTAGTGACAACGGAGACGGCATGTATTGAACACGGAGATGGCATGTAGTGACAACGGAGATGGCATGTAGTGACAACGGAGATGGCATGTAGTGACAACGGAGACGGCATGTAGTGACAACGGAGATGGCATGTAGTGACAACGGAGACGGCATGTATTGAACACGGAGATGGCATGTAGTGACAACGGAGACGGCATGTATTGAACACGGAGATGGCATGTAGTGACAACGGAGACGGCATGTATTGAACACGGAGATGGCATGTAGTGACAACGGAGACGGCATGTATTGAACACGGAGATGGCATGTAGTGACAACGGAGATGGCATGTAGTGACAACGGAGATGGCATGTATTGAACACGGAGATGGCATGTAGTGACAACGGAGATGGCATGTAGTGACAACGGAGATGGCATGTATTGAACACGGAGATGGCATGTAGTGACAACGGAGATGGCATGTAGTGACAACGGAGATGGCATGTATTGAACACGGAGATGGCATGTAGTGACAACGGAGATGGCATGTAGTGACAACGGAGACGGCATGTATTGAACACGGAGATGGCATGTAGTGACAACGGAGACGGCATGTATTGAACACGGAGATGGCATGTAGTGACAACGGAGACGGCATGTATTGAACACGGAGATGGCATGTAGTGACAACGGAGATGGCATGTAGTGACAACGGAGATGGCATGTAGTGACAACGGAGACGGCATGTAGTGACAACGGAGATGGCATGTAGTGACAACGGAGACGGCATGTATTGAACACGGAGATGGCATGTAGTGACAACGGAGACGGCATGTATTGAACACGGAGATGGCATGTAGTGACAACGGAGATGGCATGTAGTGACAACGGAGATGGCATGTAGTGACAACGGAGACGGCATGTAGTGACAACGGAGATGGCATGTAGTGACAACGGGGAGGGCATGTAGTGACAACGGGGACGGCATGTAGTGACAACGGAGATGGCATGTAGTGACAACGGAGATGGCATGTAGTGACAACGGAGACGGCATGTAGTGACAACGGAGATGGCATGTAGTGACAACGGAGATGGCATGTAGTGACAACGGAGACGGCATGTAGTGACAACGGAGATGGCATGTAGTGACAACGGAGATGGCATGTAGTGACAACGGAGACGGCATGTAGTGACAACGGAGATGGCATGTAGTGACAACGGAGACGGCATGTAGTGACAACGGAGACGGCATTTTGTGACAACGGAGACGTCATTTTTTGACCACGGAGACGGCATTTTGTGACAACGGAGACGGCTTGTAGTGACCATCGGGACGGCATGTAGTGACAACGGAGACGGCATGTAGTGACAACGGAGAGGGCATGTAGTGACAACGGAGACGGCATGTAGTGACCACGGGGACGGCATGTTGTGACAACGGAGACGTCATTTTTTGACCACGGAGACGGCATTTTGTGACAACGGAGACGGCTTGTAGTGACCATCGGGACGGCATGTAGTGACAACGGAGACGGCATGTAGTGACAACGGAGAGGGCATGTAGTGACAACGGAGACGGCATGTAGTGACCACGGGGACGGCATGTTGTGACCACTTAGACGGCATTTTGTGACAACGGAGACGGCATTTTGTGACAACGGAGACGTCATTTTTTGACCACGGAGACGGCATTTTGTGACAACGGAGACGGCTTGTAGTGACCATCGGGACGGCATGTAGTGACCACGGGGACGGCATATTGTGACCAGGGTGACGGCATGTAGAGACCATGGGGACGGCTTGTAGTGACCACGGGTACGGCATGTAGTGACCACGGATACGGCTTGTAGTGACCAATTAGACGGTATGTAATGACCACGGGGGCAGCAGGCGAGCATGTAATGACTACGCTATCGCGGCTGCGAGTCAAAGATGATGTCAGAAATGAAATAGCCGTCAAGAATGGAACAATAATGGTCAAAACATATAATCAGCAACATGAAAACAAACAAACAAACAAACACACATAAATATTCAGAGAGATAACACTCAGGCATGACTAAGCTACCGTATGACAGTAGACGGTACTACCAGCTTAAAGACTAAATGTCACAGGAGGGCAGAATAGGCACAAGCCTTTGCCTAGTCTAGGATCGAAGCTCTGACACGCCCACAGTTAGAACATTACTTTGCTGATCCGGCAGCTACTGCAGCTGGTCTTGTTCCAGATGTATTGGTATTCCCTTTTTCTGGAGTAAGTTAGGCAGCTCGAGAGAGGGATCATGCTGCATGGGCAGCACATGTTCTCGACAATTCAGCCGAGGCTTTGTGCTATAGAGGGGTTATTATGTCTTTTGTTTCGAAGCACAATGTAAGAAACTATCGTCAGCTAAGACGGTAAGGTGCCAATACAACAATGCCGAGAGAAAGAGTCTTGAAGATCCATTGCAGCCAACCGTCACTATTGAGACGCCACTTAATTGATTGGTTTTTGTGGAACAGTGATTTGATTTATATCAGTTAAATAACAATTAACCACGGACGTAATGGGGCTGACTTGAGTAGAACTGTTGGGTTTATCGGTCTAGCACAAATAGCGTTTATTGCGTGTATCAATAGAGACAATCTCATGGGACACGACAATGGAAAACTAATCACAACAGTTCTTGTTGCCGCCCAACCCCAGGCTTGGATAACTGAATCACAAAAGGTAGTTATTAACTGGATAGCAACTATCATCCTTTACTGCTGCTTCAAACGTCAGTGAATGTCAATAACACATTACAGAAACACAAGTAAAGCACCCCTTGTCACACCATGAGGCGTTGTCGGTATATGGTGCTTCTTGTTCATCTTCTTCTCGTTCTTCTCTTTAGTCTCCTCCTCCCCTTCCTCATCCTCCGCCTCCTCCTACTCCATCTCCTCCTCCTCCTCCTCCTCCTCCTCCTCCTTCTTCTTCTTCTTCTTCTTCTTCTTCTTCTTCTTCTTCTTCTTCTGCTTCTTCTTCTTCTTCTTCTTCTTCTTCTTCTTCTTCTTCTTCTTCTTCTTCTTCTTCTTCTTCTTCTTCTTCTTCTTCTTCTTCTTCTTCTTCTACTGCTGAAAGCCTTTTGATGTTGATCGTCATGTCTTTCCAAACAGTTCTGTTTTATGTATTGCTATTCATGTCTCATAAATATGTTCCTGCATGTCATGATACCAAACTGTCTGGTTCATGAGATCACTTCTTGTATGATATTGTCATGACTCTTGTTATCTGTCCACTGGAAGTCTGGCCAAGTGATTATGCCATATGCCTCGCGTCCCGAAGGTTGTGGCTTCAATTACGGCCTGCAGCATTCTGTTCACAAGATCAGTATCTTCGGAGACTACCGGAGATCGTAACTGGAGTAATGGAGTTCGTGATGTGTGCGCGACTTTCGGCAGCGCGCCCTGCGGAAAGAGACCGAGCTCTAGGGATAAATCCTGGTGCGGTAAAGTCCATCTTCTTGCCTTTCAATGATCTTTCTAAGAACTTGTTTGTAGTCTGTCCACTGTTAAAATCGCCGGCTAAGAGTTAAGGACGCAGTTCATAATCCCGCATACCCGCGTTTGAAACACAGCTGAGGGCTATTTGGCAGCAGACCATCTTGCCTTGATTGTTTATGACATGGTATGGGTGCCGGTAGTTAAGAAAACACTGGCAAACTACTCATCGTAAACTTGCCAAGCGATCACAAACAGCAAAAATAATTGCTGGGAGTGTCTGCGGCGTCCTGCAAAAGCATTTACAATTGACGTTTTTTACGATTACAACCACAACGCCGCAACTTTGACATAATTCCCCCTTTGCTTGCCAATTATCAATGCTGTGCTTCTGTACATCGGGATTAGAAGTCGACCTGGCCAAAGGAATTGGAACTCTCTCTCTCTCTTAAACTTCTATTGCGTTGATGGTGGTGTAAAGTGATCAAAGCAATTACAATCTGACAATCTACTGAAAGTAAAATTGTCTAGAATAACATCCTGAGGTTGATTGCATCGTCCTGCAACTGACATGGAGCATAAAAGAAAACACACAACACCGTGTCCTCACGCTGATTAACAAAGATATTTGCAGAGAATGTTCGTCATCTTGTCTTCTTCTTCTTCTTTCGTTCGCTTGAAACATGTCTACAACTGCAATGTCGTCTCTTGTATGAATCTAACAGTCTTTTTTAGTTCATTCAGCGGTCCATAGAGTTTATCTTCCACTGTTGTCTCTCTAGGCCAGAAGGTTCGCCTGGATATGTTGTAGTTTGGGCAATCCTGTAGTATGTGCTCTGCTGTCTGCGACGCCAAACCACATGTGCACATGGCTGAGTCACCAATCTTGAATTGTGTATACAAGTGGTTGCGTAATCTATTGTGTCCTGTTCTCAGGCGCAGAAGAATGACCTGTTCTGATCTGTCCATAACGTGGTAGTCATCTTGTCAAATGTTTCTTTTGATTGGGTTATTCCATTGTTGATTTCCTTAACACATCATCCATCTGCTATGATAACATACATTGACCAGTTTCAGATTGGTTCCATTCACTTTGCTGTTGCATTTCGGAAAACATTTTTCTTTGTAATTACCACAACCTCTGTTTTTGTGCTATTAAGAAAAGTCTTTAGTTTTCAACTTATGTTACAATCACATCTGTCACTTCTTGCAAATGCGTTTCATTTGCAGCAACTAAACCACATATGTTATCTATTGTGGGCTTTATCCTTGCAGTCAGGACACGTCCATAGGTGCTCATGTCGTCCCCCAACATATGCATCAGCGTCCGTTTGCTACTAGTGCCAGTTCTGTGTTAGTTGATGAGGCTCGACGTCCTCCTAAGGTAGCTCTCTTGTCTGCTCATGACAATTTTTACTCCCGAGTCTCCCACTATGGACAACCTTGTGGATTCACTGACGCCAAAGGTCTACGCTCTAGACATCCCTCTAAGGGCATTGATAACATCGACACGAACCATGGTCTGGCCATCTGCAGAGGATGCAAAGATAGCAAGTTTATCAGTTCCTTCATTTCCCTCAACTCCTCCATGTCCCGGAACGAAGATGAGGGTGACTCTACGGACAACAGACCTCCAGAGTGATTTAATCCACTATCTGCGAACAGAAACCCCCTCGACGTTTCAACTAAACCATATCATTAGCGTAGCGAAGATTGTTGACATTATGCCAATCAACTGAGATCCCTGGCATGCCTTGTGTGCATCTCATTATTATTTCACTGTACTGATTAAACAGATCGGGTGATAGTACGCAACCTTACCTAACAAATTATTTAATGTGTTGAAAAGTTTCCATTTGGTTGTCAGTCCGTATGATTGCTTTATTTGCCAATACATGTTGCTATTATTCTTGTATGTGTATCATTAGTGTTTATAATCTTCAACATGCTGATTAATTTATCATGTTTAACCTTATCAAATGATTAGGTTAGGCTATTTTAAAAAGTTATAAAACCAATAATCTACTACACATATTACCTTGGGGTATATGACAGAACGGTCTTAAGCCTGAGGAATTAAGACAGCCTGACTAGTGCAGTCACAGTGAACTGTGCAGGTTAGGGTCTTCTTTTTGCCCCCGACAGGAAAAAGACATCCACACTTTAGCGAGGATTCGAACCCAGGTCTCCGAGCATAATTATAAATCTTTTTTTTTTACATTGCAGTTGTTCTTTCTGTTAATTTTCTCAGCATGCATATGGCGTTGTTTGTGCCCTTGCCTTATTTATTACTCTGGACAATTAAGTTGGCAGCTCTTCTCATTCATCTTATCTCGCAGGTGCTGATTTTGCATGTGCATTATTTTAATAGTGTCCAAGTCTGACATTGGTAGCATAGGATTGGTGTGAATATGTTATTTATTGTCAGTGGGAGTAGGTATATGTGGATGTTTCAGTATGGGTGATAGTTGATATATTTAAGCGCACTTGCGTTTTGACAACATATTTCGATTTCTTTAGTCTGAAATCTTCTGTAATCATACTTCAGTGCTTTTAAATTCCGTTAACTTGTTTCACATGTGTATTATTTATCCTTATAACTGGTGGGTCTGGAGATCTGCTAACCTGCATTATTTCCGTGTTTATTGTATGTATCTTTATATTGTATCTTTTTCACATTGATGTCAACGTATTAATATGACCAAAACAAGCATTGCTCTTATACACATGAGATTTACCATTATCATATTTTAGAACTATATACGCCGCTGGCTGAACATATGAACAAAGGTATGATTATTTTCCCCGTAAATCAAGCAGTATGTTCGTTGTTGGTAAGATTTTCAAAATGCCCTCTCGGCCATTACAGTTACATTTCTAATATATCTGATATCGAGCATCCGTTGTTGCTACTGTATCTAGATAAGTAAGTGCATTAACTTGTTTTGTGTATGCTTCTTCGATTTTCTCCTCTACCGCCTGAAGGACCCTCTGTGTTTGCTTTCTGGACTTTGCATTTTATTCTATACAAAGTGTCCCGATGTGAATGTGAATAATACATACAGAAACAATATGCTGCGCAATTTATTGCCTGGCATATTTCTGTGTATCCTCTCGAGTGCATACTACAGAAAGCAGTTCAAAGTTTAATAAAGTAGCGAAACGAATCATTTCAAAACAAGTACAACGAAACTACTGTCCTGTGTTTTCATGTTACCGCGATGGTTTTCAGAAAACTGTCCTTTCTTTTTGTTTACAATATTAATACATACCCAAGTGTATACGTTCTATTTGTATATTCTTGCTGTTTGCATTATTTTTTTTCATAATTTGTGATCACTCGCATTTTGCATTAATACGACCTGGATATATACAGATATCAATCTGACAGTGTTTACTATAACTTTCCGTCTACATTCAGTTTACCTTAACTTTCAGTTTTCTTTCACTATCCGTTTTCTTTCACTTTCCGTTCATTATCACTTTCCGTTCATTATCAAGAAACAAACAGGTAACAACATATGACATCAAATATAGGAGGCTTCAGGAAAATACCGTTAACGAAGAATTCGATAAAGAAATCAACAACAACAAAAAAAACTACATTATATGACTACTCAAGCGTAGATAAGGAATGGACAATTTTCAAGGCTGCCATGCGCGACACACTGGAAAATAAATGTGGAACAAAGAAAATATTGCAGGGCAAAAGATTAAGAACAGCTTGGTGGAACAACGAAGTTAAAGATTTCGTACTCAAAAAGAAAGTAGAGTTAAAAAATGGGTCACAACTGAATCTGAACAAGACTATGTTGCTTATAGAATAGCAAGACGAAATGTCAAACGGATAATTAGTGCATCTAAAGATGAATCCTGGAGAATATACGGTAAACATATGGCGGCCCTTAGGAAAGACTACCTAAGAGAATTTTATAAACGTGTCACTACAATGATAAACAGAGATGCATGCTGCAACCCAACCATCATCATAAATAGCAAAAAAGATATACCATTATTTAATCTACAACAAAGACTAGCAAGGTGGGCAGAATACTTTCAAGAACTACTTAAACCCACACATAATATAGAAAACCTCACTTCTGTGCCTAAAAGACAACAAGAACCAAATTTCATCCCTGCAGAAGTCAAAGCAGTTATACAGAAAAGTCCTAAAAACAAATCACCGGGTCCAAATGGAATAACCACAGAAGCTATTCAGGCCTGTAAGAAAACAGGAGTTAAATGGCAAATTTTAATATAGCATGGAAATAAAGAAGTAATGTCCCAAATGATTGGCAACAGGCAATAATAGTACCAATATGGAAAAAGAAAGGCAATATGAGAGAGTGCAAAACATACAGAGGTATGTCACTCCTGAGCCATACAGGGAAAATGTATGTAAAATTATTGGAATAAAGAGCTAGACCCATAGTTGAACAACAGTTAAGCAAAGTACAATTCGATTTTCGGAGAGGTAAATGTTGCACTGATGCACTATTTACACTTAGACAAATATGGGAAAAAACTATCGAATGTAGTGACCAGCAGAATATTGTGTTTGTAGATCAGGAAAAATGCCCCAATGATGTTTCCACCTTGGCGTGGTGGGGGAGCTTGAGTTTCTCAATGACAATAAGAACCTTGCCGGCGGTAGCGTAGCTACCAGCAGGGCCTCCCAAACCGGACAGGTCAAATGGTAGAGAACAGACAAAGAGAAACACCCTGGTCCTCCAGGTTGGGGATTGAAGCGTGGGGTTAACATCCCCACCTTTGTAAAAACTATTTTGTTACGAAACAGACCCCGAGGTAGACCAAGAAGACGGTGGAGAGATAATGTACATACAGACCTACAGGCACTTGGAATTAGCGACTGGCAAGAGAAGGTCAACCAGAGAGACGAATGGAAACGGCTTGTATCTGCAGCAAAGAACCTCAGTGGCTCAGAATGCTGAAGAAGAAGACGAAGAAGATCAGGAAAAGGATTTCGATAGAGTAGACAGACTCACATTATGGACCATCATTGAAGACTATGGGATACAAGGACAATTGCTAAAACAAAACATCATAGCCACGTAGCACTCGAGCCGAAGTGCAGTAAGAACACAAGAAGGTTATCAGATATGTTCACAGACAATACAGGAGTGAGACAAGGATGTGTGCTCTCTCCTCTGCTATTCAATATCTACATGGATATAATATCCGAAGAAGCAAGCCTTGGCAGAACAGATTCAGAAAATTTAGAACTCTTTACTCCAGATAAAACAGCTGAACCATAAGAAATAAATGAACTTCTTTTTGCAGACGATCAGTGCCTGTTTTACAGCGATGAGGGCAGACTACAAAATCATATTAATAGTCTGAGTTCAACATGCAGCAGATACAATATGAGTATAAATACAGCCAAAACCGAAGTAATGCAAGTTATTAGATCGCCTGGTCCACTAAGTATACAGATAAATAGCACAACTCTGAAGAAAAAAAAGTTAAAGAATTCAAATATCTTGGAAGTGTGATCGCAGAAGATGGCAGACTGGACAGAGAAATCAAAATCAAATATAAAAAAGCTAATGCACTAACATATCAACTATCACCCTTACTTAAACATCCAACTATGCCCATGTCCGCAAAACGACATATAATAAAAGCATATTCACACCAACCCTCTGCTAACAATCTCAAACTTGGACTTTATCCAAATCACACTTTGGCAAAATCAACATTTGCGAGATGAGATGTTTGAGGAGAGCTGCCAACTTAACAATGCGAGACCGAGTAAAAAATGCTATTATCAGGCAGACAGTGGGATCAACACCTTGTGCCACATTTATTGAAAGACAGAAGATAAAGTGGTTTGGCCATGTCGTTAGAATGCAACACCATCAACTACCATCACTGGCCTTACGTCAAAGACCATCTCCAAGAAGAAAGTGGATTGACATCAAAGACATTGTACAATCACACGGAATGACACTATCCAGTGCCGCACATCTGGCGCTGGAGCGCAAATTATTCATCCACACGACGCTTGACGGCAGAAGTGGAAGATGATATGATGATCCCCTCTGCCGTGCGTCCACCTTGACGAGGTAGAGGGGCTTGAGCGTTCCAATGACCCCAAGAGCTATGCCGACGGTAGCACAGCTACTGGTAGGGTCACCCATGTCGGACAGGTCAAGGGAGAGGGACCAGACGAAGTGACGCACAAACCTGCTGCCTTGTAGGTAGACTGGGGACAGTCAAAGGCTAGGGAAAGCATCCCGAACAAATGCTTGTCGAAATCGGATGTACTGAGCCACAGGCTTGACAAAGAAGTGCAACGTAACTTTATCATTTCATGATGCCACAGATGAAAATTAATCGTTATGGTGCTAATCCCGTGAAGTCCCATCAGGCGGTGATAGTGCCGGGCCCCCTGCCTCGAGGGGGTCCACCAATGACTACTGGTGGTCACCTTCCCCTGTGCTGTGGAGTCAAGGCACAGAGGAGTAGGTTAAGAGCTATTGACCAAACACCCCGGACACTCAACATACTACAATGGAATGCAGAAGGAGTTTATAACAAGAAAGCCTCCCTAACACAGCGTCTTCATAAAGATAGAATAGATGTGGCATGCATTCAAGAGACACACCTCAACGCCAATCGCACATTTTCAGTCGAGGGATATCAGGCCACACGTTTCGACCGCGAAGGACACAAAGGAGGAGTTGTAATACTTACACGAAATACAATACCTTGCAGCGAAGTATCTGTGATCTCTGACAACCAAACAGGAAATTATAGGTGTTGATATAATGATAAAGGACGTGAAAATAAGAATTTACAATCTATATAGCCCGGCAGATAAGGATCTTACACTCTCAAACATGGAAATAACTGACACAAATTGCATTGTTGTCGGAGACTTTAATAGCCGTTCAGAAAGATGGGGATACCTAGATACTGACAAAAGAGGAGATGAAGTGGAGGACTGGGAAATAGACTCAAATCTCCATCTACTTAACAAAGCGGATGACACACCGAGCTTCTACTCCAGAAGATGGATTACCACTTCTACTCCAGACTTAGCTTTCTGCACAGGAGACATCCTCCACAAAATCGATCGCCATGTGCTGGACCAATTAGCAGGTAGTGACCACAGACCAATCAAGCTTGTAATAAATATGGAGTATGTTCCACAGGAGCAAAAGCCTTTGCCCCGTTGGAATTACAAACGAGCAGATTGGGACAGATTTGCCATACTAACAGACAAATATTGTGAAAACGTAAATACACGATATGGCAACATGAAGCAAATGGTGGAAAGTCTAAACAGAGCAAAAATACAGGCGGCCACTGAAGAACTACAATTTTTGGAGGACAAAGTTGAAGATGCTAGGAAGACCGCAGAGAGAGAACAAACAACTGAAGCGAACATCTCTCTCAAAGCCATCTCAGCAAAATATAAAAGAACAGTAAATGAAACAACAAGAGATTGTTGGAGGAAAAAAACAGAAAACCTGAATTTTGACAGGGATGGAAACAAACTATGGAAACTAGTGAAAGCCATGAACAATGAAGGACCTAGAAACAAACAAATAACAATTAAACAAGGAAATGCCTTGCTTACAGGAAAAAAGGCTGCAAATGCACTAATGGAACACTATGCCAGTGCAAACCACATTGATATTACAGCCGAACAGAAGAAAGCAATCAAAGATAAACAGATACATCATACATATACAGAGACAGCAGCAGAATATATGATGGCAAATCTAACAATGGAAGAAATGGAACAGGCAATGAATACCCTAAAAAGAAGACATCACCTGGAAAGGATGGAATCACAAATGAAATGCTAATAGGACTAGGCACTAAGGCAAAAAAGAAACTACTAGCAGTCCTAAATTACAGCTGGAAGAGGGGAATAGTCCCACAGGCATGGAAGGAAGCTATACTAATACCAGTCCCAAAGAAAGGAAAAGACATGGAAGAACCAAATGGCTATCGACCTATCAGTCTTCTTAGCTGTGTAGGAAAATTAATGGAACGCATTATCAATGGCAGGCTAACATGGCATCTGGAAGAAAACCAACTCTTAACACCTCACCAAGCAGGATTCAGAAAGTACAGATCTACTGAAGATCAAATAACCTATATAGCTCAGGAAATAGAGGATGCCTTCCAAGAGAAAAAGCACACACTAGCAGTCTGGATAGATTTAGAAAAAGCATTTGATAAAGTATGGAAGGAAGGACTGAAAGTAAAACTGCAAAAAATGCATGTTTGCGGGAAAATGTACAAATGGATCAGCCACTACCTTGAGAACAGAAATGCCAGGACAAAAGTACAAGGACAAACCAGCAAAATGATGCTGTTGGAGCAAGGTGTCCCCCAAGGAGGAGTTCTTTCACCAACATTATTCCTAGCATATATAAACGACATCACGGAAAATTTTCCAGCCAGAGTACACACATCATCCTTTGCAGATGACCTAGCCATATGGACATCTGAAGAATATATTAGTACAGCTAACAGCAGAATACAGCAAGCCCTATTAGCGCTAGAGGACTGGTCAAAATCATGGCTAGTGAAGATAAGTGAGGAGAAAACAACATGCACAGTGTTCTCCCTCTCAACTAAAACTCAGCAACCTAAGCTGGTATTGAATGGAAAAATATTGCGCCATGAAGAAAATCCAAACTATCTAGGAGTCACCTTTGATCGTCGCCTGACATGGAAGACACAGGTTGAGAAAAATCGAACAAGAGCAAGGCAAAGAATGGCAATCATGAAAAAGCTTGCTGGTACAACATGGGGAGCAGATGAGAAAGTTCTCAAGAAGTTATATACTGGACGGGTGAGGCCAGTACTGGAATATGGCATTGCAGCTTGGGCAACAGCAGCTAAGTCAAACTTTAACAAAATAAGTAGAGTCCAAAATCAAGGAATGCGAATCATAACTGGAAGCCTGAAGACAACGCCTATTAATGAATTAGAAAAGATCACTTGTTTACAACCAATGCAGGATAGAAGAGATAGCAGAGCCCAGCAACAAGCAGAAAAATTTAGAAGATTGACAGACCACCCTATGTACAACAGAATTAATGGTTTTGGAAAGGGAAGACTGAAGCGTAGCAACTTTGTAGAAACTGCAAAACGAAGGATTAGGTCAGATCCTATTCTTAACATATCAACAGTCAAGCCCATACACAATGCACACAAGTTCCCAGCTTGGAGACAGCAGCAACTGCCTGAGATGATAGAAAACATTCCTGGTATTGAGAAAAAGAACACTCAGCATGAAACCGAAAGAAGAGAAATAACCCTAAACTACATAAAAGAACATTACCCAAGCAGGAATTGGACCCATGCATATACAGATGGATCAGCCAAAAATTCAATAGAGAATGGAGGAGGAGGAATTCTCCTAAATTTAAAAAATGGAGCGAAAAAAACACATTCAATGGCAACTGGAAAATTTTCAAGTAACTTCAAATCGGAGGTAGAGGCTCTGAAAACTGCAGCAGAAATGCTCCTGATGGAGGAAAATAAAGAGAAGCAAATAGCTATCTTCACAGATGCAAAGTCAGCTGTCTCAATACTGAAGAGCAATAACAGCACAGAACTAACTGACCTAAGAGCAGCACTCCATGGTATATGCCAGAAATCCAAAAAAGTTGTAATACAGTGGATCCCATCACATTGCAGTATACCTGGAAACGAAGAGGCTGACAGACTGGCAAAAGAGGGCGGACGACTACCACAGCCTGACATAGACATAACCTATAATGAGGCAAAGAGGTTGATAAAAAGCACTTATAGAACCAAATGGGAATCAGAGCATCCAGGCCATCAGAAGGATGATGCATATTACAAACTCGACCGAAGAGAACAAGTAGCAATCTTCAGACTCCGCACAGGACATAACAGGCTGAAATACCACTTGTTCAATAAACTAAAGATAGGAGATACCGATGAATGTAATTGTAGAACTGGAAAAATGACAGCAAAACATTTGCTGCAGGATTGCCCAACGTATGCAGAACAGAGAAAGATATTTTGGCCCACACCTGCTTCATTTGAGGACAAGCTCTATGGAGATATCAACAAGCTAAAGTTGACCGCAGATTACTTTAACTATATACAGGTTGACATTTAAAGGTGCATGAAGACCCAGAGGCATGAAATGGAATATTGCCTGGATAGCAAATCCATTACGTGGAAAGTCCAAATCAAAAGCCCATTGTGTGGGCTTCATAAAAGGTGGAAAAGTGTCCTAGTGGCACGAAATGGAATATTGCTTGGCTAGCAAATCCATTACATGGAAAGTCCGAATCGAAAGCTCACTGTGTGGATGTCATCTGCAGACTGCATACTTCTGGTTTCCGGAAGAACAGCCTATGGTGAACGGAAGGCCCAATATACGGAAGTGAGGCTAAGCAGCCATGTGCAAGACGTGACGATTCCTTGGGTGAGCCCAGTACCAGAGCGCTATGTATCGGCTCTGCAAGTATGGAAGCCTCCTTGGATGGCGGGGAATGCCCATGGTCTGACCCTGCCTTCCCTTGAGGGCTGACCAGGATCTTTGGCTGTTCTATATGGACCAGCTGGGATGGGGGATAACACCACAACAGTGAGAGTCAAACGTCCTAAGAAACCCCCGGGAAGGTTAACCCGGTCAACAAATGCCCGCAGAAGTCGGATGTGTCGGCCTAACGGCGCAAGAACGCAGCTCTGCTGTAAACAGGCACAACGCAATCACATCCGAAAAAAAAACTCCGGATGAACGAAGAAGAAGAAGAAGAAGATATGATGATGATGATGGCTTTTAGTTTACTTTCACTATCCGTTTCCTTTCACTCTCAGTTTACTTACACATTCCGTTGGCTATTATTTTCTGTCTACTTTCACTTTCTGTTTACTTTCACTGCCTGTTTACTTTAACATTCCATTTTCTATAACTTTCCATTTACACGAACTCTAAGTTTAAATTGGTCTACTTCGGTCCTTTGACTTTATAATTACTTTAGCGATCCACATACATTAACTGTCAATTTAATTGACGCTCTGTTTACTTATCTTTTCGTTTACTTTAAATATCACTCTACTTAACTTTCTGTTTACTTTCCGTTTGCTTTCCGTTTATCTCTGTTTACTATTAGAGCCTGTTTACCTTCCATTTGCTGTAACTTTCGGTTTAATTTAACTTGTCCTTTACTTTAACTTGAAATAAACTTCCGTTTGGTTTAACTTCCAATTATATCCTTCATTTGGTTTTATCATCATCATCATTTGTGAATGTTTATTAAACATTCCTAGAGATAATAAGCACTCTGTATGGCTAAGCCATCTATATTCCCCCAACAGATCTCCACCATATTGTGTGATTCTCTTGACATATCCCAGTTCATATTGTGTGATTCTCTTTATACATCACATTCATTTTACGTGATTCTCTTGACACATCCCTTTCATATTGTCAGATTCTGTTGAAATATCTCCATTAATTTCCCCTCTCAAAATGGCCTACAAATTATCACGTACACAGTTGAATCATCAAATGGGCTTTTCAGAGACAGAAAAACATCAACAGATTCCATCCATCCGCACTTAATGCTTCCATTTTAAATTTAGCGTGCCAATGAATATCACTCATAATCCATTAGGAATGTATATCATGACATCTGATACATTTATTCTCCAATAGTTTGAGTATTCTTTACGCACATAATCCTCTTTCTGAAACGAGAAATCTGATCCCCTGGGAAATATATAGTCTATCCGACATTTAAATATACTCAGCTATTCTTGGTTATTTTAGCGCAGATATCTCTGTATTTACAATCTTTTTAATCCCACGCGAAAATCTAAGTAATTACAGAATAAAGGTTATATGTGCAAGATAAATATCAACATAATTCATCATTTACATGAGCCATGCCGAAAAGCGTTGACATGCATATGGCACGAGACCGTACGCTAACCTTGACTTCACAGGCTGGTGCACCAAAAAAGAGTCTTTATAAGGATCAAATACATTTGTCTACATTGGGCACCAGTTTTCTCGCCAAGAATATCAAATATCCCGAACGGACATACCATACATCCAATACGGGATCGCGCCGGACACTGTTAGCTACTCTTGAAACTCAAGCCAGACGACATACTCTCGTCACATCAAGTACCAATAGGACAGAAGTGTGCAGACCACTCATAACCACTGCACCTGAAATCCAAGCCAGACGGGTCACCACTACCCCAAGTCCGTCTTTCACACAGGAGGGTAATAACTACGAAGGTATTTTTCCTATTCTCCCCAGAAAGGAACCAACTCTCAGCAACAACGATGTGCCACCACAGCCTCCTGTTAGCCACCAACCAGAGGCTCTAGTTGGTAGTCATTACATACCAATGAGACATCATCAGTATCCATTTCATTGTAACCCAGAATGGTTGCACTTCACACGGTATAGCCCAGCTACACTTCGTCAAGCACTTATAATGACGCTATACCAACAACCAACACATCCTGGTATTTACTAGCAACTTAGCACAAAGCTACACCGGATCTCGGTACAAGAAAGAGCCTCTCCTAGAACGTTTATCTGCATATTTGGTTACTACTTGATCTAGTAACGTATTAGGTTATAAGCAACTACAAACATTGACTTGTTTTGACTTTATATTAATTGATAGTACTTATCTGTATAGCTTTTATAATACTTTTCATTGTGTTTTTACTGTGAGTGAGGGGGTCTTCACAGTTCTTCCTTCTGCTTACTGTTTAACGTTTTATTTCCCTTGTGGGATACTCCGCTTTAAACAGAGACATTGACTTCTATCACTCGCTATTCTCCACACGTCCGTCTCTATCCGCTGTCTCACACACACTGCCTCCGTCCTCCTTGACCTTCCCACATCACGTGGGTCTGACCACGGGCTTCTTGCCTGACCGTCCTTTAGCCAAGCCGTGGTGTCTCCTACTGCCCTTGACCTCAGCTATTGCTTACACTGACTCTTGCTTACATACAGGCAATTACACTATTGCTTACATACTGGACCCTGACACTCTCCCCCCGCACAACCAATGTGGCAATTTCTCTTGGAAATGTGACACATTCTGTTGTTGTTCTTGATACATTTTTTTAACCTTGTCAGGGGACTGTATGATCATCAGTATACGCGTGCGTACATTTTTAGTCTGGTCTTTTCCGAGATCAACTATAACTATTGTTCTCTCTTTTTCAGTAGTGAGGTTTCTCTCAACGTTTTGTCGTGGTCTGGCAAATGTTCTTGTTGGGTCTACTTGCCATACCTCGTTATATTCTTCAATCCTCCCTCCGTGACATTACATTCTGTTCATGTTTCCCAATCGATTCGCTGTATACTATCATCTCATAGTTATTGTGGCTATGCTGGTTTAAGGATTCTCCATTGATTCACGCCTGGAATAAGGCTACAACTTCCTTTTACAGCATTCTTAGATTTTCTCTCTATTCAGACGTGGTTCACCTCGTCTCTATTTAGTGCACTCTAATCGATTCTCTTTATGAGCACGCTGTGTCACTGTTGTGGTCATGGTTCGAATATACTTCATGTATGTAATAGTCCCTGTTACCTCATCTTATGTCAGACCGTGAGTTGTTTCCGTTTTGGGCACACCTCGTTTACTGTTTTGGAGAGTTATTATTAATCTCATTTGTTGGTATCCCCCTGTTGGTATGTTCCTTCTTGTTACAATATTGTGGTCTTAGTTTTGTAACACTATTGCTAAGCGTCATTCGTCGGGCCATCCACCATCCGCGAAGGCAAGTTTGGTAACACTCGCGTATTGGGATTGCCGGGCGTTGATTCTCAGCATTACAACTTATACCTTTCACAGCTGTACTTACGCTTATCTGTAACTATCACATTCTAATAATACACACTACTCTAATAATAAAATTAGACATTGGATGTCATGCAATTAATAAATTTACAATAAAATGTTCATCGTCACTGCCTTTATGCACTTATAGGATAGTATCTTGTCCTGTAAAAATTATGCACACGTAATTAAAATACCGCTGTTCAGTGTTCATTGCGGTGCTGGAATGTTTGGCATTTCTATCTTCTCAACCGATTATTGACGTATTCTGTATATCTTGATTATGTCCTTTCTTCTGTATAGTGTTAAGACTTTGCACCAAGTTTGGACAATTTGTAAGTCCGTTCTGTAAAATCATTGGAGTTCACACATGTAAAATATGTATCAATGTTTTAAGTTCGGTGGCCTTACTTATGAGTGTGGCCATGGTGCGTCTGTATGTGGCTGTTTTTGCCATAGTTAGTAGGTTGGCATCTGGTTAATTAAAGTGGTCCCTGGGAATGGATGTCTGTACTTGTGAAGTTCTTGTCGTTGTTGGTCGATTTCTAAATGTGGACTCTGTAGATACTCGTTTGAAACAAAGTCAATATGGGTATAGCTTACTGTTAGATACTTAAAATCATATGTTGAGTCTTACTGTTCTGCTGATGACCATTTTCACGTTGAAGGAACTTTTATGTTGGTATATACAATGGAGTGTGCTAGTATCATAGCGCTGGAGTCGTACAGCAGACAAGGCAATTCTGGAGATCTAAGGATATAAAGTGGGTTACGGTTAAAATTAATGTTCCGACGGGTGGGGATTTACAAATTTCATGTTGAGATCATTTTGAGTGCTATCTCCAAACCTGCACTCGTACATGTGTGTATACATCCAATAGTTCAAGTAATAATAATAATAATAATAATAATACACCATGTATAGTTTTAAAATATAATCGTACATGTTTGTACACTGCTCTGCAATTTGTGTATATATTCCAAAATGTGTAGGGTACTTTGTTGCTGGATTTCGTCAGTAATTCCACCGACTGATGTTTTACTTTGTTCAGCATAAGTATGTGTATGAGTTGATTTGACATAGTGCTTATCCATGGTAACAACAAACTTTTGTTCACCAGTAATGATGTAAGTATAGAGGTTAGATGGTTTGTCATGAATAATGTCATCTGTGTTACATAATGATGATGTGTCATTTGTTTTGCAGTTACTATGAGTAGTGCGAGTAGAATTATCCATTGTGTGTACTTGCGCGCGTGTGTTGTTAACAGGAGGTATAGCATGTACCATGATGAATTGTGATCTTTTGCCGCACTTGTAAGATGTTTGTTATCTGTACCTTCTTTTCTTTGTGGATCAACACCAGTTTCTGTTTTTTCTTGTTGTGAGATGGTAATTAAGTTGCTCTGGTGTGGTACTTTGGTCTGTTCATCATGTTGTTGTATGATGAGTGGTGTGGTGTTAACTTTCTGCCATGTCTGGGTTTTGGACTCTGTGTGGTCTATTACATTTAATACATTTCCAATTAATAAATCGCGGCATGGATTGTCTAATAATGCGCAAGTTACTCTGCCTGATAGGAAAGGTGATTTTATATTGGCCCATGCCATAGGATATTTCTCTATCGTCCCTGAAACAGTTCTGCAATAGATGTACTCATCTAGGTAGTCTTTAGGATCAGCTAGGGTCTTACGAAGACCGACAAGACAGGACCCTGTGTCGCGTACACATGTGCATACCGTGTCATTAATGTATCCCTCATGGAATGTTAGTTTTCCTAAAGACAGTCTGGATGTTTTGTTCATTTCATTTCTTGATTCTGGAATATTATCCTCTTTTACTAAGGAGTGAGGCTGACTGATGTTGACAACGTTATTGAAATATGGTACGAAGTATGTTGGGTAAAACTCAGTCTGTTCTGTATTTGCAGTGTTTGTTCTACTTGTTTTCGTATCTGTGATGTTTACTTTTTCTAGGTTCTTTGCTGAACTGTCTGTTGTAATGTCTGTGGCTGCATTTGCTTTTGCTTTCTGTATTCTTTTTACTCCTTCACATTCAAAACGTATGTGGCCATACGCTAAACAAATATGACATTTGGTTCTATATTTCCTTTGATTTACCTTCCCCAGTTTTTGTGCTATAATAGTATTCAGGTATTCTTGATAAGTGGGATTCTTATCGCATATTCCATTTTCTGTATGCGGGGTGCTACAATGTTTGCACAGTACTGGTTTTGTTTTATGCGGTTTGTTTTGGCAATCTGAATACTTTGGTTGTAGTATTCGCGGCATTTTTCTAGTAAATCTTTGATAGGCTCTTTGCTGTGTTCTTCTAAATATTTTCCGCATTCGGCTGGGAGTGTTGCTTTTAGTTTTTCCACTACTAAGAAATTTATTGCTTCTTGATTGTTGTCTGTATGTTTAATTTCAAATGTTAGCTTTCTGAAAAAGTCTTCTATTTCCCTTATATACTGGGTGAATGACTTGTCTGGGGCTGGTTTCAGATTTTGTACCTCTAATTTTAGAGTCTCGAAATAGTTTACATAGTGTTTTAATATGTTTGTTTTATTATATTCATAGTCTGCCCTTGACATATCTTGTATAATCTCTTGTAGTTTTTTACTTTTTATTGATTCGTATCCCCTGTACCATGAAAACCAATAATCTTTTGGGATTTTGTAGTCTTGCATTTTCTTTTCAAATTTATGTGTCCAATCACGTATTAGGTCATGTTTTCTATTACAATTTCCTTTGTCTTGTGCCCGTGTACCCTCGAAAAAGTCTTGCAACTTTCTGTAATGATTTGTGCCCCGAGAAATATGATCGATCTGGGCTGTGTTCATCATCTGACATCATTTTCTGTTAATTAATATTTACCTCTACCAATGATGATATTTACACCAGAAAATCAGAGAATGCAGATTTGGGTAATTAGCAATCAAAATTAATCAACTTATCTTTATCTGCTGTTTACTCGAACGCTTGATGTACAGGAACGTGATTCTCGTGCTGGTTACCCTGTTCTGGTTACGTCGGTCGCTTTGTAGAATTGAAACCTGCTGTGGAAAGAAATGACGTTATTTTCGTTCTGATTTTATTAACAAATATCTGATTTACAATTTGTTATTATTTTCTTATAGATCTTATTCCATAGATCTTCTTTCGATAAGTAGCGTTCTTTTATGTATTTTACTTGGGTATGTGGTTCGTGTGTACTTCTGACACCTTTGTACCTGTCAGAGTCCTAACTATCTTCTCCTTCTAGCTCACTGGACTTAGACAGGCAACACGACACGACACATATACTAATAACAATGACTGCAATCGGAAACTCGCAGGAGCTGTCTCCTGAACAACCTTTATTACATTATACTACAGGATACCATTATGGTCTTACTTCGCAATCATTCTACACAGGCAGCCAAACGCTCGCTCACGTCCGCATGGGCGATATTTACACTGTCGCCCGTATGACCATTCGCAATCACAGTCTCACATCATCCCGCACATATCACAGTTAGTACATTCCTCGAATATCAATACACAACGTTCATCTCATCTATCCGTCACAACACTATCGTTCGATCGTTCTATCACTCGCTATTCTCCACACGTCCGTCTCTATCCGCTGTCTCACACACACTGCCTCCGTCCTCCTTGACCTTCCCACATCACGTGGGTCTGACCACGGACTTCTTGCCTGACCGTCCGTTAGCCAAGCCGTGGTGTCTCCTACTGCCCTTGACCTCAGCTATTGCTTACACTGACTCTTGCTTACATACAGGCAATTACACTATTGCTTACATACTGGACCCTGACAGTGGGACGAACAGTCTTATCATATTCACATGATACACTTTGTATTTCCCTTTCACATTCACCATATAGTCCACATCTGACACTACTGACAATTCTGAATCGTCCTTGCCAGGTCACTAACAACTTATTAGATATTTCTGGCAGAAGAAGTAACACTTCCTCATTATCTTGGAAAGAGATCAGCTTTGATTTTCTATTAGCATACTGTCTATACCTAGCCCCCGACATTTCTAAAGCATCACGTGCATTCTGGCTTGCCGAAGTAACTCGATCTCTAATGTGCATTACTAAATCATACGAAGAAATCGTATTACTATCATTACTCTTCCCTGGTAGCAACTTTTTCAATATGGTCATGGGGTCTCTTGGGTTTGCCACATACAACATTTCAAATGGTGAGAAGCCAGTACTTTCTTGTGGTACTTCTCTATATGCGAACATGATAGCTGGTAAGTAGTTATCCCAATCACTTGGCTGCTCTGCAGTGACTTTAGCTAACATCTGTTTAAGGGATCCGATCATTTTTTTCGCAGATTCCGTTGCTCATTGGGTGATAAACTGATGTAAAATCTTGTGTAATGTTCAACAGTCTGTTCACTTCTCTCATCGTTGGGAGGTAAATTGTCGACCATTATCTGATAACACTTCATTGGGGAAACCTAGCCTTGAAAATAACGCTAACAATACTTCAGCTACGGCTTCTGTCGTAATGTGGTTTAAAGGTACGGCTTCTGTCCATCTGGTGAAAAAATCACCTATGGTCAAGATATACCTATGACCCCTGTTAGATATCACTGCTAATGGGCCAATGATGTCGATGGCTACTTTTTGAAATGGCCTGACTTTCAGGCCTGTCACTTGTACCCGTGCTTTTGCCGTCTTCCCTTTTGAATTTTCTGACAAATCGTACATGATATGCAATATAGCTTTGTATCATTGCTAAACCCTGGCCAATAAAACTGGGATAGGACTCTATGTTGTGTAAGCGCTATTCCCATGTGACCTGCGAATGGGATTTCATGAGCTTTTCTTATATCAGCTCTCTATATGCTGAGGGTACCACTACTTGTCTACGTGTCGTCTTATCATCTGTAAAGCGGCGAGTAAGGATATTATTTTTTTCATTTCGAAGCATCACCTATCCTTCTTTGATTGCTTATGTTCTAACTTACTGCAGCATTCGAAACATTTGTACAGCGTAGTATCTTGTCTCTGACAGTCACTAAAGCTCTGTATGAGATCAGTTCTCTCCTGCTCAGTTGTGTTATCCTTGGTCTCAGTTTCATTGTCTACGTCACGTGTCATCTCTTTTCTTCAGCTATAGTGTCTAATCTTGTTTGTCTTCTTGTAATTACCGCTTTGCTTCTCATGCCATTCTTTTGGTACCAGTTATCAGTTTCCTGTTCTGTACATTCTCTAACTGTTGGCACATTTCCAATGATCAGGTCTGCCACTGGGGAGACCAGGACACACGCTGTCACTCTTCTTGTGATATATAGTTTGTCACTGTGATCTCGGCCAATGGGTAAAATTCTACTGTCCCTTTAAACTTTATACACTTGACCGTTTTTCCTATGTAATCTGAGGGATTTATCACATTTTTTCTTACACCTAAGGTCGTACATCCGGAACCCCTGAGGGCTAAAGTTGGACTATCATTGACAAATCCATGGTGCAGCTTCAGACTACCTCTTAAGTACACCGATGACATTGCTGGGAATGGGTGTCGACGTATCAGGATAGGTTTACTGGTTGTGTCGAACAAAGGCTTGCACCCATCACAACTCTCATTGTTGAGTGTCTCAATGACTTGGACTGCATTTGAGTGCTCAGTTTCCTGCGCCGTACATTGATAGCGAGTATGTCCCTTTTCCCACATTTGAAACATATAATCTCCTTCCTTACGTTATTCGTTGGCCTACTGGATGGTTGTACATCACACTGTGCTGCTTTGTGCCTCCAGCTCCCACAATTAAAACATCCAGAATAGACATTCTGACGTCTCTTAAAATTCTTCCTGTGGTATGGGTAACGTCCTGATTTGCCAAAATGATTGCTACGGAGACCATTGTCTTGAAGTCCCTGTTGCTCATACCTATGTGCTGAGTCCACACTCTTCGATTTTGGTCTAATAACTGGATTCTGAACCTGTTTCATATAAGCGGCACAGACTATTTCCTTATCAACTTGTCTGCCAATAGAACTGTTCGGATGTGCAGTCATGTAGTTTTGTCCTAACTGGGACATTGTGTCTATGTCCTTTTGTTTACGTTATTGAAAGAAAGCCATTAAGTCTGTATTACATGACGATAATACCTTGTCTCTTAGCATCAAATCCACTAACCGATTTAAATCTCCTTCTATGTCAGCAAGTTCTATCCATGTATTAAATATGTTCTTCACCGTATTGACAACATCTGTAAAATCCTGATTTGTCTCTGGCACAACTTGTCTGAACTTTGTTCTGTATCCATGTTCGGTTAGATTGATCTTTGTAAGCAAGCGTTGACGTAGAACAGCATAGTCATTTCTTTCTGCCACTGGTAAATTGAACATGGTATCTAGGGCCTTTCCCGTTAGTTATTCACTCAGCCTCATAGCATACTCTCCTTCCGGAATGCCTAAAGCCTTAACTGCAGCTTCGAAACGGTCCAAATATGCCTATATAGTGTCTCTGTCTGTAGAATATGGCAGTTTTAGTCGATGTGACGAGTGCAACTGTCTTCTGCCTTCATTGCTCTGTCCATTCGACGCTAGTTCTAGTTTTCGGAGTGCAATCTCCCTTTCCATCCGAAACTGATACTTTTGTTTTTCCATATAAAGTTTTATGTGTGTCTCTTTCTCTTCCTGTAGGCGCTTGTCTTCCGGTTCAATCTGTCTTTGTTCTCTCTCAGCCTGTTTTTGTTATCTCTCAATCTGTTGTTGTTGCTTCAAACTTTCTTCCGCAAAATCATGTAAATCTCTGCCAGTCGAACCTAACCGTTCACCCACCTCAATATATTCCATTAATGTAGGCATTGTAGTCCTCGTGGACAAGTTTCTGTCCGTCAGTCAACTGTAAATATAAAGAAACTTCTTCTAGTCTTTGTGTACCTTCCCTAAGTACTCCACCACTCACTCTGTAAGTAAATACGTAGTACTGATAATATCACTCTGTACTCACACAGTCCCTCTGTAGGCACCAGGTAGTGAGGGGTGGGGTATTATTAACTATACTCCCTCGAATATGTAACAAATAGCTGTAGAAAGTTCCTGGAAATAGTGTTGGACATACATATATACATATAAATGAATGATAAACAATTAATGACGCCTACAATAAGCTGGACGCACAACCTGGAGACACAAAGAACGATTATCGCAGAGAAATAAATCACAGTTATATCCACATGCTTGTGTGAGACACAAACAGTTCGCGTAAGACACCGAAAACAATCTATATAGTAGATTTAATAGCAAGAGTTACAATAATAACGCATATATATCCACAAGAAACAAAATATCATACGTAAATATAATGAGAAGGAAAGAAGCAATCTAAAATCAATAATATACACAGATTTGACGTTAGTCACCACGGCTCTGGATATTTTTCAGGACACCAAATGCGAAAGCACAACCCAGCTAACTTGTTAGCTTATTCCTTGAATAATACCCTAAGCACAAGGGGGAAAATTATTTTGCAATGCCTACCCTGATTCAGAGAGAAAAAGATCACAAGACTCTCTATCCTACAACTACATGAAATAACATACAAATACATAGATACTCATACGATAACGACACTTAGGACGATGAGGGCAACACCAACAAAATAGGCGGCCGACAACTGTGCAATGGCAAAATCTCAACAAAGTACTTAGCTGTATTTAGTAGTTTCCGACAGTAGCCTGCATATGTATGTATGGTGGGTAGAACTGCATCGGATGTTTGAACGTGCTTCTGTTGGAAGTGTATACTTTCAGGCATGTGTTTTGTCCTGACGACGATGATAACTTGTAAGTTAATGTTTTGAAGTGACTACGACGCTAGATCCCAAAGAGAAATTAATACTTATATGTGTAGCTGCTTGCTATTAGCGTCGATGTACTGTCAGTAATGTCGAATGATGAATAATAGTTTTCAATAGCTATCTTAGTTTCTCAGAGAAATTTATCCACTTTCCATGCGGAGATGGCACCTTGTCTGCTAACTGCTGAAGTGTTTTTACCAGATGAGATAATGAAGAAACCACAAACAATTGACTATCACCATGTATAAACAAAAAATGTAGATTTCTGAGTTCTCTCTGACATGAAATCAGACCCATCAACAGCAGATCGTTTGTTTACAATTGGCAACCACTATCGCCGCCAAACGATTCGTCGTGCACACTTCCGGTATAAGCTTCCGCTGTGTACAGCCTTGACTCCAAAGGTCACCTCAGTCTCAGTACACCCTTGTACTCTAATCTTCTTGCGTGGTTCACAGTAATCTTGAATCCGAAGGTCACCTCAGTCTCAGTACACCCTTGTACTCTAATCTTCTTGCGTGGTTCACAGTAACCTCCCATACTGTTTTCTCCAACACGGCTAAAGTCTACTCAGTCAATCACTACATACGCAAACTCGTCAGCCAGGTAGCTAATGCTGATTGAGCTGACCGTCCGTTACAAGTCAAATATTGAGGAGCAGCATACGTACAGATTAAATAAGTACGATGTCATGGTCGCTGGTATTAAACGGGAAGAGTACACAGTCAGGCTATTCGCCGTAGAGGTAGACGCGAGAGGCCTAGTCTCCCACTCCGTGTATGATGTGCTAAAGCAATTGGGCTTTAAGTGACAAGCGAGAACTCGGGCTCAAAAACAACTGTGTGAGGCAGCCGAAAAGGCCTCGCGCTGGCGGTGGTATTGTCGGAATCTGAAGTGAGACGAGAATATAAATTAGTATGGTTAGAAGCGGTAACTGCTGAACACCTAACAATCTCTCAGCCTAGACCTCGAACTTGCAACGTCTCATGTCAGATCTTTAGCCTTTCCTCCAAGTGAGGGTGGTGAGTGTGAGTGCAGTCAAATCATCAAAATGTCGACCGAAGTCCAACCTCGACAACAGAGTGGTAATCGTCCGTAAATCACACTCACCTGCAGAGACCAAGAGGTGGGTCCAGAAATCAAAGGAAGAACCGGTTTCCTAGTAGAGTGCGGCTCCATGAAAAGGGCACGAGGAAGGAACATGGCAACGGAGACGTATGGAGGCGATTGAGGCCGTGGCTCTGGAGGAAGCAGGCTCCCCTCGACCACAAGTGCTAAGGGGCAAGCACATGCTGCACAGACTCTCCTCTCTGAGGAAGGGGAGGCTTGAGAGTGAACATGGTAACAGCGAAGGGACAAGCACAACAACAGGGACAGCGAATTTGACCGAACGTCTCCACGGCAGGGGAAAGACCTCCGGAGTCATGACCCAGACGGGACCACTCTTAGAGAGTGTTAAGAGCTTAATGGTCCAAAACATTTGGGGAAGGGTGTTTTCTGACGATCAGAAATCCCCTGCAGTGTTTGCTCTGCGGCGAAGTATTCATCACCAATATATATATATATATATATATATATATATATATATATATATATATATATATATATATACACTTTAAGATTGTGTTTCTATATGCATGTTGTATATTTCTCTTTTAATATAGAGGTTGTATGTTTATCCTGTAATATGTATGTTACTTCTGCATTATGTATATTGAAGGTTTCTCCTGTAATATATTTGCTGTATGTTACTCCTGTAATGTGTATGTAGCTCCTACAATATGTATGATGTGTGTTACTCCTGCAATATGTATGCTGTATATTTCTCTTGTTTAACGCGTATGCTGAAAACATAATGAGAAATGTCAGAGATGATATAAAAAAGGAGTAATATGATGCCCTAAATATCGTCATAAAATGTCAGAGAATGGATATGCTGATGATACAGTATTACTATCAACATCACATAATTATATAGAAAAACTTATATCGACCCAAAAGAATCGTGAAAGTCACAACATATATCTCAACATAGCAACAACTAAGATAATGCAAACAGATAAAACGAACATGGAGACATTAATATATATTAATTACGAAAAATTGGAGGTGGTGGGAAATTTCGAATATCTTAATTACCAGAAATGGCGGCACAATAAAGTAAATTAAAAGACAAACGAAGTGATTATTCATAGAAGTCATTGAATAACGTCCAGGGCGTTATTAACAGATGCGGCTGGTCACGTGACGTTTACTTCGATGGCCCGGTAGTTATACATTCACGGTGTGCTGTTCAGAGTATTATTTATTTTTTTAATTTCTTGCTCTAGAAAGGGAGAAGCAGGACTTGGCTTTTATTTCACCAGACTTGGAGTGGAAGATTACACGAATTGTTTTCTAATTCTATGGATCTGCGGAAGCTGCCCCGGGGGGGGGGGGGGGGAAGGGGGAGAGATGAGGCAGCCCCCCAGGTAACGACGGAGTGATCGAGTGTCGGAATCGATGGATCCAATAGATGTCTTTGTTTAAAGTGAATTTAATTTGAAAAATAAGTATCGCCCCTGAATCAACATACATTTTACATTAAATAATGTGGGACCATTATTCGGAAGAGTGCCCTATTTTTATCGCAGTCGATTTGTCGCCTTGCGAATAACGCTCAGTATTTATTATTCACAGATGTCTGTGAATTATCTCTCCCAAAGACCAATATCTATTTCTCTTCAGAAACGTCATGAAAGTTTGGAGATAATAATTTTGGAATGGTATATGCCCAGGAAGAGGGGAAGAGGAAGGCCCAAGAGAAGATGGGTGTAGGATGTGGCAGATAATCTCCAGATGGGTGTTTCGGACGCGAGACATCTTGCTTATGACCGAACAGTTTTGCGTACGGTTGTGAAGGGAGCGAAGTTCTGCAGAGGACATGCTACTGAATAAATGCATGAATGAATGTTTCTCTAGCAATGATCCTCCTCTCGCGTGCGGGCTCTATGTTTCCCGTGTCATGTGCTTGCTCTCTGCCCTTTCTGCCAGCGCTATCCCTCCTCAGTCGGGAGACTCCGTTTACGGCAGCGGCCACGTCCAACAAACTCGACAAGCCAGAGATACATTAGCATCAGGAAATCAGCCGACTCGGCTAACTGACCTGACCTACTTCCTGTCTGTGAGAAGCTCTCTCGCCGGGATTGTCACGATCGTGGCGATACTGCTTCCGCTCCCTTTCAGCCACCAGTCCAGTTTCAATAAGCATCTTCAGCGTGTTTTCATGCCTGTATCTATAGAGATTTCATTGCTTATTCGCAATCAAATATGTCAGTCAAGAATAGCAATCATGTGGGAAATATGTGACAGTATGCCGTCCCAGAAACATGCTCACATATGCTCTTACTTCATCTTCCCATGACAGGCCCCGAGCACGCATTAGCCATCATGACGCTGCCATTATTCTCTTTCATGTGACATGCTATTATTTCAACATTTACAGAGAAATAATACCACTACATATCGAGCGTCTTGGGGGAGTTTTACATTGAATTATGAGATACGCACATGGCATAGTATTTCAAGATTGAGTTTGAGAATAGTCCGCTAGACATTCTAGATAACATGGCGGAGGCGAACGAGAAGAAGGGATTGTTATTTAACATTAGCTCCAGTATCTGCTGAGTTAGATCACGTGTTGTGGCAGTTGTGGTTTAGTTCAATGTATGGTGATCTAGATGACGAGTTGTGGTTTAGTTCAATGTACGGTGACCTAGATGACGAGTTGTGGTTTAGTTAAATATTTGAAACTTCAATGTCTTAGGTGACTTAGATCACTTGTTATTACATTTGTGTTTTAGTTTAACATCTATAATGACTTAAAATTGGAGAACTTGGTGACATCTGACAACATTGAGGAGAAATGAACAAGGTGACGGCAGAGAAGTAAATACCTGTATTGCTTGTCCACTTGATATGGTGGAGACAAGAACATAGAGCTGATCCAAGACTCTGGAGATCGTTTGAGAAGGCGAAACATGACAGCCCACACTTTCCAGCATGACACCTGATTTTGACTTAAATCACTTGTTGTTACAGTTCTCTTTTTTTTCTTTCAATATCTCTTGACCTAAATCACCTATTGTTACAGTTGTGGTTTATTTAAATATCTGATGACTTTAATCACTTGTTATTGCAATTGTGGCATACTTCAATATCTGAAGACTTGGATCACTTGTTACAGTTGTGGTTGAACTGCCAGATCTCTCTTGACGTAGATCACGCTATTTTCAGCGTACCCTAATAAATAATGCACACTCCATGTCCCATGGTCCGACCGAGATTGCTATGTTTCTGAACTCTGTGATTGATATAAACAATGTGCCATATCTGGATTGGTTCTGCTCATTGATTATTGCCATCTCGTGCAACATCTCTTAAAGCGACTTATCATAATGCGTATCTGATGACCTCTCTCGGTCTGTCATGTATGTATATATTGTAGCTTTCTAATCTTATATATATATTTGTGTGTGTGTTCATATTATATATATATATATAATATATATACTAACTGTATATATATATATATATATATATATATATATATATATATACAGTTAGTGCTCGACTTACGACCACGATCGGTTCCGACAGACCGGCCGTAACACGATTTGGTCGTAAGTTGAGTACGCTATGTATATAGTAATGTGAAGAGATGTTATAAAAATATTTAAGTTAAATTATATAATAAATTTTCTTTATTATTGTTATAAATCATAATTTTCGATGTTCATTTTGTGCCATTTGTATCATCTCTACACGATTTTGTTTATTATTTTTACATTGTCAGGTATAAGAAAAACACTGCATTAACTGTACATGTACAGTACAACTGGTTAAATATTTGCAAAACAAACAAAATACAGGTGTGGAAAATACTATAGGAAACATTTTCCCAATCGCAAAACACATCAAATTGTCATTAACATCAGAATATATAAACATGTACGAAACATTTTATTGGCCACTGGTGCTTGGCTGCAGATCATTAATGTCGTCATTTAAGGCAGCAGTTGGGGTACCGGAGTTGGTTTTTTCATAAACATGGTGAGCTTTGTCTGAATTGTATGTTTCTTTTTTTTCATCATAAATTTCACGAGACGGACGCAACACATCGTGCGCCATCCATTCAATCCTTGCAAATCGTTCGATGTGTGGTTCCATTGCTTCGAAATGTATAAGAATTTTATTCCGTAAAGATAAACCTTCTGATAATCCCGTAGTGGTGAACTTTCTTTCTGGCTCATCCTCTTATTTCTTGGCTTCTCTTCTTTCTTCTTCAGCCACTCTTTCTTCTTCCAGTTCGATTAACTCTTCATTTGTAAGTTCTCCGGATTCTTTGTCTAGCAACTCTTCGACATCTTCAATTTCACACTCCAAAGAAAGGTCTGTGGCGAGTTTTACTATTTTTTCCGGAATCGTTTCACGTTCATGTTCACTGTCAAATCCATGAAAATCATTAACATTTTATTTCTTAGAAATCGATGACGCCGGCTAGCAGCATGGCATCATCATAGCATCATACCTCCCTTTCCTTAGTTAACGACCGCCGATGATTGCAGACAACGCCGTTCGACTGATAATTGAGGCAGAAATAAATCTCAAATCTAATATGGCTAGTGATTGTGGTCGTAAAATTGAATGGTCGTAAGTTGCATAGGTCGTAAGTCGATCAATACCTGTATATATTATGTGTGTGTGTGTGTGTGTGTGTGTGTGTGTGTGTGTGTGAGAGAGAGAGAGAGAGAGAGAGAGAGAGAGTTGCACTGATCAGATTAGCTCTCTAACAGCCTATTTTCACTAGGCGAGTTATTGACCCATCATCTGTCATCTAGCTTAAGAATGGAGGTGGAGGCAGTCAGTGCAGCTTTCCGCTGGATGGAGAATACGATACACACACACATCGTGATTGCAACTGACTCAGAAAGCATGCTGAGTAGGGTGAGGACAGGCGAACTTCGTGCCGAGTGGCTTGCTTCGCTTCGAAAGTCAGGGGTGGCAAGCATCGTCTGGACCTTTTCTCCGGGGCATGCTGGTGTGCTGGGGAATGAACAGGCAGACAGATTGGCTGTCTCTGCAACACTTGGTGGAGTATTGATGCATGATAAGGCAAACGTGGTTGCGGCCTTGCGGGAGCACGTGTGCACCAGAGAGGAGCAAATGGATCACAATGGTCTTGCAAGAATGCGACAGCGTGGAGTGATGAGGAGATCTGGCCGATGCTCGACGCTTAGAGGAAAGGTGAGACGCACATATAATCAGATTGCTACTGGTACTATTGGGGTTGGAACTCTTCGTGGCTTCTGAGGATGGGGACGGAGCGCTTATGGGAATGCCCCGAATGCTGTGATGTCTGTTCTTAAATCAATCAATCAATCAATCAGTCAATCATCTGTCATCCACACATGCACGCCGGCCTGTGTTTGAGACAATGTCGTTAAATCTAGAGTGGAAGTGATCAGGCTTCAGTCACAACTGCGGGCGGTGCAAGTTCGCTGTTGGTCAGTCTTGAACGTTCACTGACTATCTGTCCTGCTCTGTTATAATTAGTTATTTAGTTAATTAGTCGCCGTTCCAACTCCACGGCATCGGGTCGTCCCCATTATGCTTTATTCCTGTGAAAGTGAATATCACACAAAATGCTCCTCACTGTCCCATGTGTAAAGTGGAATAGACAGGAGTCTCGGCAATCCAACATCCCGCACAGGTACACTGTGCATAAGTGTACGCTCTATTATAATTATACTCGTGTTCCCACTACTGTTATTTCTGGCACCCTGGCTAGCTGGAATTCACGCACGCACGAGCACGCACGAGCACACACACACACGCACACACACACACACACACACACTCACAGAAAATGTACAAATGGATCAGCCACTACCTTGAGAACAGAAATGCCAGGACAAAAGTACAAGGACAAACCAGCAAAATGATGCTGTTGGAGCAAGGTGTCCCCCAAGGAGGAGTTCTTTCACCAACATTATTCCTAGCATATATAAACGACATCACGGAAAATTTTCCAGCCAGAGTACACACATCATCCTTTGCAGATGACCTAGCCATATGGACATCTGAAGAATATATTAGTACAGCTAACAGCAGAATACAGCAAGCCCTATTAGCGCTAGAGGACTGGTCAAAATCATGGCTAGTGAAGATAAGTGAGGAGAAAACAACATGCACAGTGTTCTCCCTCTCAACTAAAACTCAGCAACCTAAGCTGGTATTGAATGGAAAAATATTGCGCCATGAAGAAAATCCAAACTATCTAGGAGTCACCTTTGATCGTCGCCTGACATGGAAGACACAGGTTGAGAAAAATCGAACAAGAGCAAGGCAAAGAATGGCAATCATGAAAAAGCTTGCTGGTACAACATGGGGAGCAGATGAGAAAGTTCTCAAGAAGTTATATACTGGACGGGTGAGGCCAGTACTGGAATATGGCATTGCAGCTTGGGCAACAGCAGCTAAGTCAAACTTTAACAAAATAAGTAGAGTCCAAAATCAAGGAATGCGAATCATAACTGGAAGCCTGAAGACAACGCCTATTAATGAATTAGAAAAGATCACTTGTTTACAACCAATGCAGGATAGAAGAGATAGCAGAGCCCAGCAACAAGCAGAAAAATTTAGAAGATTGACAGACCACCCTATGTACAACAGAATTAATGGTTTTGGAAAGGGAAGACTGAAGCGTAGCAACTTTGTAGAAACTGCAAAACGAAGGATTAGGTCAGATCCTATTCTTAACATATCAACAGTCAAGCCCATACACAATGCACACAAGTTCCCAGCTTGGAGACAGCAGCAACTGCCTGAGATGATAGAAAACATTCCTGGTATTGAGAAAAAGAACACTCAGCATGAAACCGAAAGAAGAGAAATAACCCTAAACTACATAAAAGAACATTACCCAAGCAGGAATTGGACCCATGCATATACAGATGGATCAGCCAAAAATTCAATAGAGAATGGAGGAGGAGGAATTCTCCTAAATTTAAAAAATGGAGCGAAAAAACACACATTCAATGGCAACTGGAAAATTTTCAAGTAACTTCAAATCGGAGGTAGAGGCTCTGAAAACTGCAGCAGAAATGCTCCTGATGGAGGAAAATAAAGAGAAGCAAATAGCTATCTTCACAGATGCAAAGTCAGCTGTCTCAATACTGAAGAGCAATAACAGCACAGAACTAACTGACCTAAGAGCAGCACTCCATGGTATATGCCAGAAATCCAAAAAAGTTGTAATACAGTGGATCCCATCACATTGCAGTATACCTGGAAACGAAGAGGCTGACAGACTGGCAAAAGAGGGCGGACGACTACCACAGCCTGACATAGACATAACCTATAATGAGGCAAAGAGGTTGATAAAAAGCACTTATAGAACCAAATGGGAATCAGAGCATCCAGGCCATCAGAAGGATGATGCATATTACAAACTCGACCGAAGAGAACAAGTAGCAATCTTCAGACTCCGCACAGGACATAACAGGCTGAAATACCACTTGTTCAATAAACTAAAGATAGGAGATACCGATGAATGTAATTGTAGAACTGGAAAAATGACAGCAAAACATTTGCTGCAGGATTGCCCAACGTATGCAGAACAGAGAAAGATATTTTGGCCCACACCTGCTTCATTTGAGGACAAGCTCTATGGAGATATCAACAAGCTAAAGTTGACCGCAGATTACTTTAACTATATACAGGTTGACATTTAAAGGTGCATGAAGACCCAGAGGCATGAAATGGAATATTGCCTGGATAGCAAATCCATTACGTGGAAAGTCCAAATCAAAAGCCCATTGTGTGGGCTTCATAAAAGGTGGAAAAGTGTCCTAGTGGCACGAAATGGAATATTGCTTGGCTAGCAAATCCATTACATGGAAAGTCCGAATCGAAAGCTCACTGTGTGGATGTCATCTGCAGACTGCATACTTCTGGTTTCCGGAAGAACAGCCTATGGTGAACGGAAGGCCCAATATACGGAAGTGAGGCTAAGCAGCCATGTGCAAGACGTGACGATTCCTTGGGTGAGCCCAGTACCAGAGCGCTATGTATCGGCTCTGCAAGTATGGAAGCCTCCTTGGATGGCGGGGAATGCCCATGGTCTGACCCTGCCTTCCCTTGAGGGCTGACCAGGATCTTTGGCTGTTCTATATGGACCAGCTGGGATGGGGGATAACACCACAACAGTGAGAGTCAAACGTCCTAAGAAACCCCCGGGAAGGTTAACCCGGTCAACAAATGCCCGCAGAAGTCGGATGTGTCGGCCTAACGGCGCAAGAACGCAGCTCTGCTGTAAACAGGCACAACGCAATCACATCCGAAAAAAAAAACTCCGGATGAACGAAGAAGAAGAAGAAGAAGATATGATGATGATGATGGCTTTTAGTTTAAAGATTGAGTTTGAGAATAGTCCGCTAGACATTCTAGATAACATGGCGGAGGCGAACGAGAAGAAGGGATTGTTATTTAACATTAGCTCCAGTATCTGCTGAGTTAGATCACGTGTTGTGGCAGTTGTGGTTTAGTTCAATGTATGGTGATCTAGATGACGAGTTGTGGTTTAGTTCAATGTACGGTGACCTAGATGACGAGTTGTGGTTTAGTTAAATATTTGAAACTTCAATGTCTTAGGTGACTTAGATCACTTGTTATTACATTTGTGTTTTAGTTTAACATCTATAATGACTTAAAATTGGAGAACTTGGTGACATCTGACAACATTGAGGAGAAATGAACAAGGTGACGGCAGAGAAGTAAATACCTGTATTGCTTGTCCACTTGATATGGTGGAGACAAGAACATAGAGCTGATCCAAGACTCTGGAGATCGTTTGAGAAGGCGAAACATGACAGCCCACACTTTCCAGCATGACACCTGATTTTGACTTAAATCACTTGTTGTTACAGTTCTCTTTTTTTTCTTTCAATATCTCTTGACCTAAATCACCTATTGTTACAGTTGTGGTTTATTTAAATATCTGATGACTTTAATCACTTGTTATTGCAATTGTGGCATACTTCAATATCTGAAGACTTGGATCACTTGTTACAGTTGTGGTTGAACTGCCAGATCTCTCTTGACGTAGATCACGCTATTTTCAGCGTACCCTAATAAATAATGCACACTCCATGTCCCATGGTCCGACCGAGATTGCTATGTTTCTGAACTCTGTGATTGATATAAACAATGTGCCATATCTGGATTGGTTCTGCTCATTGATTATTGCCATCTCGTGCAACATCTCTTAAAGCGACTTATCATAATGCGTATCTGATGACCTCTCTCGGTCTGTCATGTATGTATATATTGTAGCTTTCTAATCTTATATATATATTTGTGTGTGTGTTCATATTATATATATATATATAATATATATACTAACTGTATATATATATATATATATATATATATATATATATATATATATATATATATATATATATATATATATACAGTTAGTGCTCGACTTACGACCACGATCGGTTCCGACAGACCGGCCGTAACACGATTTGGTCGTAAGTTGAGTACGCTATGTATATAGTAATGTGAAGAGATGTTATAAAAATATTTAAGTTAAATTATATAATAAATTTTCTTTATTATTGTTATAAATCATAATTTTCGATGTTCATTTTGTGCCATTTGTATCATCTCTACACGATTTTGTTTATTATTTTTACATTGTCAGGTATAAGAAAAACACTGCATTAACTGTACATGTACAGTACAACTGGTTAAATATTTGCAAAACAAACAAAATACAGGTGTGGAAAATACTATAGGAAACATTTTCCCAATCGCAAAACACATCAAATTGTCATTAACATCAGAATATATAAACATGTACGAAACATTTTATTGGCCACTGGTGCTTGGCTGCAGATCATTAATGTCGTCATTTAAGGCAGCAGTTGGGGTACCGGAGTTGGTTTTTTCATAAACATGGTGAGCTTTGTCTGAATTGTATGTTTCTTTTTTTTCATCATAAATTTCACGAGACGGACGCAACACATCGTGCGCCATCCATTCAATCCTTGCAAATCGTTCGATGTGTGGTTCCATTGCTTCGAAATGTATAAGAATTTTATTCCGTAAAGATAAACCTTCTGATAATCCCGTAGTGGTGAACTTTCTTTCTGGCTCATCCTCTTATTTCTTGGCTTCTCTTCTTTCTTCTTCAGCCACTCTTTCTTCTTCCAGTTCGATTAACTCTTCATTTGTAAGTTCTCCGGATTCTTTGTCTAGCAACTCTTCGACATCTTCAATTTCACACTCCAAAGAAAGGTCTGTGGCGAGTTTTACTATTTTTTCCGGAATCGTTTCACGTTCATGTTCACTGTCAAATCCATGAAAATCATTAACATTTTATTTCTTAGAAATCGATGACGCCGGCTAGCAGCATGGCATCATCATAGCATCATACCTCCCTTTCCTTAGTTAACGACCGCCGATGATTGCAGACAACGCCGTTCGACTGATAATTGAGGCAGAAATAAATCTCAAATCTAATATGGCTAGTGATTGTGGTCGTAAAATTGAATGGTCGTAAGTTGCATAGGTCGTAAGTCGATCAATACCTGTATATATTATGTGTGTGTGTGTGTGTGTGTGTGTGTGTGTGTGTGAGAGAGAGAGAGAGAGAGAGAGAGAGAGAGAGTTGCACTGATCAGATTAGCTCTCTAACAGCCTATTTTCACTAGGCGAGTTATTGACCCATCATCTGTCATCTAGCTTAAGAATGGAGGTGGAGGCAGTCAGTGCAGCTTTCCGCTGGATGGAGAATACGATACACACACACATCGTGATTGCAACTGACTCAGAAAGCATGCTGAGTAGGGTGAGGACAGGCGAACTTCGTGCCGAGTGGCTTGCTTCGCTTCGAAAGTCAGGGGTGGCAAGCATCGTCTGGACCTTTTCTCCGGGGCATGCTGGTGTGCTGGGGAATGAACAGGCAGACAGATTGGCTGTCTCTGCAACACTTGGTGGAGTATTGATGCATGATAAGGCAAACGTGGTTGCGGCCTTGCGGGAGCACGTGTGCACCAGAGAGGAGCAAATGGATCACAATGGTCTTGCAAGAATGCGACAGCGTGGAGTGATGAGGAGATCTGGCCGATGCTCGACGCTTAGAGGAAAGGTGAGACGCACATATAATCAGATTGCTACTGGTACTATTGGGGTTGGAACTCTTCGTGGCTTCTGAGGATGGGGACGGAGCGCTTATGGGAATGCCCCGAATGCTGTGATGTCTGTTCTTAAATCAATCAATCAATCAATCAGTCAATCATCTGTCATCCACACATGCACGCCGGCCTGTGTTTGAGACAATGTCGTTAAATCTAGAGTGGAAGTGATCAGGCTTCAGTCACAACTGCGGGCGGTGCAAGTTCGCTGTTGGTCAGTCTTGAACGTTCACTGACTATCTGTCCTGCTCTGTTATAATTAGTTATTTAGTTAATTAGTCGCCGTTCCAACTCCACGGCATCGGGTCGTCCCCATTATGCTTTATTCCTGTGAAAGTGAATATCACACAAAATGCTCCTCACTGTCCCATGTGTAAAGTGGAATAGACAGGAGTCTCGGCAATCCAACATCCCGCACAGGTACACTGTGCATAAGTGTACGCTCTATTATAATTATACTCGTGTTCCCACTACTGTTATTTCTGGCACCCTGGCTAGCTGGAATTCACGCACGCACGAGCACGCACGAGCACACACACACACGCACACACACACACACACACACACTCACAGACACACGCACAGACACACACACACACTCACTCACTCACACACACACTCACTCACACACACACACTCACTCACACACACACAGTTTTTAGAATAATATATGCTTCATTCTCCTTTTAATAGCAATTAAGTTGACGGTATCTCCAATACTTACTGGAATAATTTCCAGAGGTCTCCGTGGCTAAGTGGTCCAGCTATCTGCTTCTAGCTTAAGTCTTGGGTTCCTTTCCGGACTCCGTCATTAGGTTCTAGAACTCGGTGTTTACCGAGACTCCTGGGGCTTAGCTGCTGATTTCATGCTCCGTGCTACGATTTGGGCATTCGGTTAGCTGATCTACGAACGGACGAGCGGACTTTATATTCAAAGGGTCAAGGGAAGCGACTTCGCTAGATAAGCTGGTTTTACCATCCTGCAGTTGCATAAAATCCTGTCACTCTGTTCTACGGTCATGTGAACAGTTTAGTTAGCGTTGTTTAGTCGACGGATCGACATCACGGTACGCGGGTGTAACCCATAAGTGCCCCGTTCTATTCCTAACTCAAGCTTGAGTTCAGAGAATCTCATCACAGTGCACGAACACCTGATCTGTTGTTAATTGATATAGTACTATTGCACTATTGTTTAACACGGTTACACGCACGTAACTGCAATATAAAATTGAATAACTCATTGTAAGAGGATTATAATTGTATAATGAATAAATGGGAAAGTTATATGCACCAGGGGCATCCATAATTTACACAACTAACAATAGAGTGGCCAATATGGCGGTTAGGCATTGAACTGTTAAGGCCTGTTGCGTGTTTATGCTACGGTTTGCAATCGCATTTTCCTCATGTAGGACTGGTAGTACATGGTTCCGTCACCCTGATACTGAGTGAGTGCGTGGACGACACTGTGAGCTGTGAAATTTGCGTGGTATGCTTTTACATCTGTCCTGTACAGTGACCTGCATATTCGGAACAATGGCTACCGGCTGTTGCTGAATTTGCTTTTTCGGTTCACGAGTGCATTTTTAGGAGACTACTGGGAATCGGCGCTGAAGCTACGGAGTTCGTGCTTTGTGCGACACTTTCGTCGGGTCGCCCTGCGGTAAAACACCGATCCTTGTGAGAAAACCCGGGTCAATGACGTCTTTCTGGTGACTGCCGAGTCCATCAACAATGAACTGTGGTCTTCATGGATGAATTCTGTGTTGGCATTCTGGCGGTGTCATTATGCACAGTGCCCCTGTGCGGGCTGTTGGATTGCCGAGACTCCTGTCTATTCCACTTTTAACATTGGACAGTGGGGAGCATTTTGTATGGTATTCACTGGCACAGATATGGAGCATAATGGGGACCACCCGTTGCCGTGAAGTTGGAACCTCGACTAACTAACTAATAACTAACAATACATACATGACATAATTGTCCATAACTATCAATAATACACGGACTATCTATAAAGGTTGGTCTCTGTAATACTCCGGTTCAACATATACAGTTCTGGCCTAAACAACTAAAGTTGACTGTCCTCGTGTCTTTTGACTAATCAAAGTGCTGGTGACAATTGTTCATATTATATGGAATATCCTATTCCTGAGGTAGCTATTGTTGACAATGTTTGACTGTTAACTGTGGATTCCAGTTTGGTCTAAGCTATTGGCCCTTGGTGGTCACTGAGGTTAGTATGTTTATACTCAGCTTCGTTCCAGGGGGACAATGGGTAGTTCTGAGTGGTAAATGCTGTCAAATGGTCCTCCACTCTTCAAAGCATATGAAGGTAAAGACTCTCATCATTCACTGATGAATGCAGTATTCATGAGACAGATGTACCCCGTTTAGGTACACCATGTAGGCCACTCGAGCACCACCCTGAATATTAAAAACCTGAACAACAAAAATTTAACAGCCCTCATAAGAAAGTTGGGGTGGGGGGTGGGGGTGGGGGGTGGGGGGTAAGGAAACAGAAGACGGTATTACTACACAAGTGTAGGCTAGCCATACCATTGTCTGCTGCATGTAATCATTCAAGAGTTCAATAGCCGCACAATAGGTCCATACCTCCTCTGTCTCGGTCCCGTGTTAAAATGCAATGAGCATACATGTAGAGACACATATCGGAGGATATATATATATATATATATATATCGATGTTGCCAGCATCTCATGTCTGACAAGACATATTTTATCCCATTCATGAAACGAGCATGTTAATTATTCCCATAGCCAAAGATCTATTTGCCTAGTTCACCGGGTGATTTCAATCAGGAATGATACCTTCACAAGGTCCTGGTACTATTTCCTTCCAATACGTATGACCTCATAAAATTACATGTTCATTTTACACATTAATATAATTATAGCAAAATCATGCTATATATATATATATATATATATATATATATATATATATATATATATATATATATATACACACACACACACACACACGCACAACAGGAGATTATACAGAAATAGTAAAGGAAAACATCATGGCAGATCTTCTCTTTAACCGTAGAATTAACAAAAAAAGACGTTGAATTACTGAGAACTTTATCTTTCAGTAAGTGGGTGCAATGAGCAAAGAAGGATAACATATAAAATCAGCCAGTGCACTAGAAGGAGTAGCATGTGTATGGACTACGCTTGAATTGAAAACAAGGGAACAAACAAAACACACAAACATCCAGGCCATGTGGGTGCCACCCTGGGATAGCCAAGTGGTTCACCATGTTGATGCTATCCATGTCCCCGTTTTTGAACTCTCTCCGCTGTCTTACTTTCACATGCCCATCGCGGCCCAAGACACTCCTCACAACAGCCCCACAATCTGTAATTGTCTGCGTCTAATTTCTCTAACCCATTTACGGTTTAAATTCTACGCAACCCAGCCCCGAGGAAATCAGCTGCTGTATTCATTGTAAGCCGCTCCCTGGTCTAAAGGTTAACGCCATTCTCAGTAATCCCGTATATTCTCGTGAGTAACGTAACCTGCCCAAGAATCGGTAGCGGTTCTCGCCACGTTGGTAACTTACAGGGTATGTGAGCCGGTCGATCAGAAAGCAATGGCAAACTACTGAGAGTAATATTGTCTAGTACATCACCAGCAGCTAAAAAATACTGATATTGATTGCAACGTCCTGTAAGGGATATGCAAAAAAAAAAAAAAATTCATTGCAACTCAACTAGGCCTAACATTTATTCACCAAAGACACGACCAGCCAAGATAGTACACCTACTTTCTGTGTAATTGTAGTAAACTATACATTTGATCAATAGAACAGTGAGTGGTAAAATTATACATCTGATCTATGGCAATAATATATCCGTATAGTTGATCTGTGATCAAACATAAGCTTTTTTTATTTTGCATATCCTATTTACAGAAATAGAGAAAAATAGTGTTGAAGTGCTACATAGAACCTATACTCTATTCTTTTGTATGGATTTGAAGCGTTGATAATGAGCAGCCAAGCTGAAAAACAGCTGATGGCTGTTGAAATGTGGTTTCTGAGGAAAATGCAAAGTATACCATAGACAGACAGAAAAACCAATGAACAAGTCCTTCAAGAAACAAATGAAGATCGTAAACTGATTAGAGTCATTAGACGTAGACATTCAAAATTTGTGTTGGGCATATTATGAGAAAAAATGACTTGGAGAACTTGGTGACAACTGGCAAGATCGAAGGTAAGAAACCAAGGGGAAAACCGAGAAGTAACTACCTGGATGGCGTGACCACGTGGCATGGTCGAGACAAGAACACGGAGCTGATCCACGACTCTGGTGATTGAGTGAGATAGCAGAACATGACCGCCCACGATAATCGGCATAGCACATGATGGATGGATTTATAGGACATCGCTGTAAACACCAGCACTGCTGATGTTGATGTCTTGGAAAGTTTACGTTCAGTAGTTTGCCATTGCTTTTTGAACTACTGACTCTCAGACCATCACGTTAAAACCCAGCGTGACACGGTCTGCTGCCAAATCGGTCGCAGATGTGTTTCGAACGCAGGTAAGTGGAATTACGAACCGCATCCATATTGCCTTTGCCAAGGAGCCCGCAAACAAAAGATTTGCATTCCGTTAATTTCCGGGGTTGATCGATGTCACACGATGACTTTTCTTCAATAAAATCAGCACACTTGTCTCCCCCTGGCATTGGCATTCTCAGGGGACGTAAACGAAAATTACTAGGACTACGAGTGCTAGTGATTTGATTATCATCCTTGATGGTGCTTAAACCCCAGAACATCTGTCTGAATCAGGACGGCTACAAACATGTCTAGCACTTGGGGACGCGAATGAGTCCTGCAGCGAAGTGCTGCTTCAGGATCGACGTCTATCTTTAGACACCCGAGCGTCATGGGTCACCATACATCACATGTAATGACCTTAACATTCTCTGGTCCAGGGCGTGGCTGAACACCATGTGTCAGTGCTGGGCAGTCTGACTGTCGATATCAGGGTAGGAGTAACACAGGCTTGATTTGTCTCAGTCTCCGTGGACAGATGTGGTGGAAGGAATTTGAAAATGAATCAAGCTCTATGGATAGTCTTACATACATATAGACACCAGAGGCAATTATGCTGTGTCGAGCTCTCACACAGCCAGGTCTATCAAACCCAGAGAGAAGCGTGGCGATTTAGGGGAAAGTTGTCGCACGGTGTAGCATTTTCAGATTGCCTATTTAAGTGTCAAAGAAATACAATAGTAAAACATCCACGTAAATGTGAACCATTTTAAACAAGTGGATCGGTACAACTATCTCGGAACAGTCATAACATATGATGGAAGGTGCCTTATAGAAATAAGAACAAGAATCGTTAATGCAAACAAGGTTTTGGAAGATGGAAAACATACCCGCGTATTTAACAAACAAACAAACAAATAAAAAAAAATTAAAATAATATACTAAAAAAAACGCGTTGAAGGATATATAGAACCTATACTGGTATAAAAAAAAAAAATGTGGAACATGGACATAACGCAGACAAGCCGAGGAACATCTCGTTCATTCCTTAATTATGTACCTTGTCCTCTGTAGAACCTCGCTCCCATAACAACCTTCCGGAAAACCTCTCGATCATAAGCGAGAAGTCCCACTTCCGATACATCCATCTGGAGATCATCCACCACATCCTGCACCCAACTTCTCTTTGGCCTTCCCCTTCTTTTCTTTCCAGCATAAACTCCTTGCGAGGTTATAAGATAAATAAGAGTGATTTGTCTAGAGGTATCTAGGATGGGATGGGTTCTCATACTAAATCAGCCTTCTTTAGGAGACCATGCAATGGCTCCGAACCCCAACAAATACTGAACTTGACAGTAAAAGGTACCAGTCCAACACAAAGATAGAAAAATAGGTTCCTGTAGAAAGCTTGGATATCATGGCCATTAACCACAGACAACAGAGGAGACAGCTCCCTCTATAAGGAAAAGTTGTCTTTGTGTTGTCGTCCAGCCTCACTCTAATCTCCACTAAATTTATACACAATGACGTGTATCAACTGTAAACAATAACTTTGGACATAAACGTTCACAAATAATTAACTCATACGCTGGGTTATATTATACACATTATATTGAGAAGAATTTAGTTTTGGGAAAATCTATGTTATGAATTATAATATTATGTATACAACCACAAATGGTAAACACGTGATTCCCAAAAATCAATGAAAAAAAAAACAAACAATAGATGATTCAAAACAAAAAGAGGAAAAAACAAAGAATCAACAGATTTCTAAACTATGAAACAGATAAATCTCATTACCAATATCAGTAAGGTTATTCACTTTAAAACAAATTATATATAAATTATATCTACACGTGTCAAGTAAAAATAAAAACATTCTATGTTCACAAATAGATAAATCTATCTAACTAACAATTTAATATCCTAATTTCTCTCGGGTAGATGATGAAAACTCTTTCTCCTTCTTAAACATGGGACACATAATTCTTGTAATCCGGGAAAGCATGAATTCAAACGCTACATACATTCTACCAAAATGTTATCCAGGTTCACTGCCAGTGGGTGCCATGAAGCGAATGCTGTATAGGCTCATTGATGTATCTAGGGCTTAACATAATATGAATAATACTTGAATACCTTGTTTTATAGAAGACCAACACAGGTACTGGAATATAATTTCACGAAGACTTTCTTCTTGACAGTTACCTTTAATCCATCTGTGCTTTCGGATACACAACAGTTCGACAGGGAATATAATATACGTAACATCTGACATTCATACAGCTGCACACACAACGAGCGGCCTAACTAACAGTTAGCCATTGCTCACCAGACATGCTGCGTCCGAACAGGACGGCAGCCCAAGTCTAACTCCCTTAGTGACGTTTTTCCTGACGCTCCCCTAGTTTCCCTGTGCACACTATAATTGTACATTTCGGTGCATGTTTTAGGGAAGCTCCCTTCAGACCTTTCTCAGTCTGCTATATGTCAGTGACTGATATGTGGCATTATGCCCCCCGCCCTACAAATTAAATGATATTATCATTTAATTCATATACATTCATTATGCATGACCAATATCATCACTGACAACCTAAGTATCAATTGCTGAACATGACATTATGGTTCCCGTTAATAACCCTCAAAAAAAAAAAAAAATTATTGATGGGCATGCCCTCCTGCTCACACCCACGGTGAGCGTCATGTGGCCGGCCTATGGGAGGGCCGGTCCAACTAATGATACCATTAGTCCCTAATGTCCTCACTCTAGGTCAAAACCCGGAGTTGTGGACGAGAGTATCAATCGGTATCATGCCGTCTGTATCAGTTGCCGATCCTCGTTGTCGCTGGTTCTGTATATATCTTGCATTCTCATTTAATAGTTGTAGGTGAGGTAGAGGCTGTCGCTGATCACATTCTAATTTAAGGGATATTTATTAAGTGCTGTACCAATAATACAACAATATAATTCATTCAACTAGCAATGTCATAATAGCACCTAACCAATCCTATTTCCGTAAATATTCTAATAAACTAATACTCTTCACTCCAACATGATAAATCTTCTTCTTCAATCAACCGTTGTAATGTGGTATCATTGCCCAACGCTCATACCTGTATGTAGAGAAGCTAACTCATCATGCTTTAATCTACCCATTGGTGCCTATAAAATTGCTGAAATAACCATATAAGTTAGTATCCATAACTCATCTTCTAGTACCATGATGATATGTCGGTATGATATTGACTGCCTTCACCTATCTTGGTACAATACTAGTGTACTGTTACATCCGCTCAGGGGAGTTGTTTCTACCCCAGTACACCTCACTGCACCCTCACATCACGTGTGTTTTCCTCTGTATCTTTATTATAACCACAATTGACAAACCTTCGCGTATGATCAAGCAGTAAATCAAAACTAATTTGTAAGACCACATTCATAGTCTAAAAACAATATGTAAGGATCTGTATACTAACATTTAGCACAAATACAACAGATCAAATGACCATCACCAACAAATACAACAAATAAACACCATTCACTTAGTTTCCTATCATTGAAGTCATGAACAACCTTAATCACGTGCTGGATTCACGTGAGAATAACATGAAATTCTTTTATTTATGACGATGTAAATTAAATTAAATTATCTCTTAACTTTCAGGTGTATTAGCCGTTTTTAAATGTCATTCTGATCACACAGTTCCTCGACCATATCCGTGTATGTTTTCATTCAATTCAACAACGTCGTGTATTTCTAATTTGTGATTGGTAAAATAAATTGTTGTCCATGGTTAACACAGAAGTTTGTTAGATTGTCCTCTAGTATCCGATATTCCAATACAGAAAATAACTGAGGTGGAGTTAATGATGGAATAATTGCACATCCATATAAAGGAGGTCTCAAACATTGTATCCACTCATCGATTCGGGCGACTGTTCGAAAAGTTATCGCCTATCCTGAACACGTTGAACGGAATTTTTTTTTATGGTCTCGACATATTTGAGTACGGTTGAGATAATAGACGTGGATGAATAAGCATCTGCGGGTTTGGTGATTTTATTTCCTTGAGCAATTCCTCAAAAGCAGTAAGATGCGATAAAATACCTTTAAATATGAAGCATATATGGATTTCGTGACTTGAATACCTCGGCCTGGGCCACTAAGCAAAATCCGGTCATGATTTTAGCTTAATAATATCAATTGAATGTAGACTGGCCACTGTTGGCTGTAGCATGGCCTAAGAAAGTTTCATGTATACAAATCATGCTTTAATTGACGTATGTGTTTTAAGACTCCAGCAGCTCTGAAATTATATTGATTATTGATCGGTATAAAATATAATTCCGTTGTAGACCGATTCTTTCAAAGTCAAAATTTCGATTCTATATGTGTGTCGTATTGATTCTATACACAATTAGTTCTCGGTATGTAGCGTTTATAAAAATTGTCAATGAACGCGCTCCTCCGATTTGACACAAATGGAACCGCAAAAGTTTATTAATTAATTTCCCGTTGAAACTGTATTTGCTGTATCTGTGAAGACGAATGGAAATTGAAGACGTGCACGATCAAATGGCACACAGCACAGTGATCTGAGTTTCAGTTTCCAATTTTGAATAAATATATTGTATCTTCAGAATAAGTCTTGACGACATGCTAGCTAATGTTCTGATATATGATGTTTGTGTCGTTGAAAACCTGAAATATTTATGTAGATGTTGATTTATAACAGAAAAGCTGTGTCCCCAACAGACTGTTGCTCCTGGCTTGAACGATAGTACAATTACTGTTCCAGAGTTGTGCACTGTAATGTGTAGACTACGTCTAATTTCAAAACATATCCTATGTAATCAATTGGTATTATCATGTGTAATATGTCTCCTGATAGCGGACATCAAAACTGATAATGTGTTCCCTTGTCATTTAGATATGTGGAATAGTACAGGTTTAATCTCTTAAGTTGTGTGTGGCGAATGCCACCCACTTAATATCGACAAATATTAAATACTTGCAGTCTGTAACTGCAATTTCGGCTTCCGCTGAGTTTAGGATGGTGCGCGTCGTTTGCACTTTAACTTGACGTGCAATTATTTATCTTTAAAACGACATAATAGATGTAGATGCGGGGTTGTCTTTGAACCATTCCTCTCAAGCAGTAAAATGTGAGCAGATATCCTTAAAGTTGAAACATGCACTGATATTTCTCAAATTTGATAATGTAGCCAAATAAGTTCGTAATTTGATAACGAATAATTGCGTATCTTGATTTTGACTAACCAGTAACATCTGGTTATGATTTCAGCTTCATAATTGAATGTAAACTTTTTCTCAAGGTTGATGTAAGAATTGTTCATCACTGTTATGAAACTCGAATTTCGATGTAATCGTCTTCTTTCAAGAAATTTCTCCTAATTTGAATATTTGAATGTTCTGAGAATTTTGGTTCATAATTTTAAAATAAGATTCACTTGCTTTCTTCCAAGTGTTTATTTCTCAATGTTCACGTATCAATTTGACTTCATCCAAACTATCGTTTCCAGGAATTCAATTTTTTTATTACTGAAACTTTCAACGTTCAGTGTATTTCGACTGTTTACCAATGATAATCTTGTGTCGTTGTAATTCAAGAAATTTCTTGCGAATGTTCTTGTAAAACCGCTTAAATATGTATATAATTCCTCTGTTCACTGACTGTTTAACTTCTTTCTTGACTTATACAAGGTCAAGTATTTGAGGTAAAAATGTGAACTGGAGCATACGGAATCTGTCTTGTGAACAAACAGTTCAATACCATGTTATTAGCATGTATCTTTTTACAAGTTACGATCAGGTGATCGGTAGTTGCCTCTTTTCGGAGTGCCTGTTAAGACCAGGTCAGCATCCGAAATAAATGAGGACAATCAATACGGACACAAATGATGAACCAGTAATACGGTTGATCACAGTCGAGACTTTCGCATACTGTCGAACAACATTTAAACTCAATTTGAAATGAGTAACAGCATAGTTCATGTACGCTCTCCTTTCTCTTAACACAATTATGCTTACCACAGTATATATGTCGATTGAATTTTTGTTAATTAAATCTTCCTGTATCTGTGCAAACGAATAGTATCTGCATATGATCAAATAATTGCATGTTGAGAACTTGCGTGTGTCAATTTGAACAGTTCTTTGAACCAAAATCGTAAGATACTTTCCGGATGTTTTGTGTATGACCAAAATGATGATGTCATCACCACTGCTCCAAAAATTTGGTTACTTGGTTTGAGATTATTCCACATATAGTAAATTATATATGATGGCGTCATGATAAAAATCTGCATGTGACCTTGGCCTTCTCAAGTATATGGCTCGATTCGTTAGATTACTTTACAATGTCAGAAACTGATAATAAATCTCGAGTTTAGTTCATAATTAATTACTACCGGTACAAGTCCCCATTTGCCATGAAGCGAATGCTGTATAGGCTCATTGATGTATCTAGGGCTTAACATAATATGAATAATACTTGAATACCTTGTTTTATAGAAGACCAACACAGGTACTGGAATATAATTTCACGAAGACTTTCTTCTTGACAGTTACCTTTAATCCATCTGTGCTTTCGGATACACAACAGTTCGACAGGGAATATAATATACGTAACATCTGACATTCATACAGCTGCACACACAACGAGCGGCCTAACTAACAGTTAGCCATTGCTCACCAGACATGCTGCGTCCGAACAGGACGGCAGCCCAAGTCTAACTCCCTTAGTGACGTTTTTCCTGACGCTCCCCTAGTTTCCCTGTGCACACTATAATTGTACATTTCGGTGCATGTTTTAGGGAAGCTCCCTTCAGCCTTTCTCAGTCTGCTATATGTCAGTGACTGATATGTGGCATTAGGCATGTGAGGATATTCTACAGTCTCACCTTATTCACAGCTATTGATGTTCTGGGTTACATAAGCTCTTGCGTGGTGTAACAGTCTGATGGATGACTGACATAGAGGGCTCTAGATGGTCACAAGTTTGTTATAATTATGACTTGGTGTCCAACTTGCTTGCGCATGTCTGGGACAGAAGTGAAATAAGCTTGCAATCAAGGATGAAAGACCGCAAAGCAGTTGTCTTATCCACACTGCTATATGCTTGTAAATCATGGACTATCAATTAGCTTCCTAAAAATGCTCGCTGAAGTTGAAGCCAGGCGCTAAATCCATAAAGAGGGTATCTCTCTTTACTCATTTTTTTTTTTTTTTTTTTTTTGCATATCCTTCACAGGACATCGCTGTCAACACCAGCATCTTTCAGCTGTATGTTGATTTCTTGGCAAGATTACGCTCAGTAGTTTGCCATGGCTTTTTGAGCGGCCGGCTCACATACCCCGTAAGTTACCGATGCGATTCTCACCGTCATCACGTCACCGACGAGAATATACGAGATTACAGAGAAAAGTCATAACCTCTAAGCCACGAAGCCGGCAGAAACGTAAATCCTCATGTCTTGGTCGATATTGTAGTAATGAATACCGTCCTGTAGTTCCCAGATGTAGGTCAGAACTTATCCACAACCTTCAGGTAATCAACTGAAGCACATACAGTTTCCGTTGACAACGCCAAATATTCAGTGCGGTAGTAAACACTTGAACTCTGCAGAGATAATCTGTTATAGATTATAGACAGGGCTGTTACCAAGTTTCCTGTCTCTGAACATAAGCTTGGTGTCGTTGAGGCCGGGGTACCTCCGATAATAGACATTCCTTTCAGCATATCCAGAAAGCTATATCTGACTTCATTTTAAGCAATGAGAAGAATAAGGAACTCCCGTAGTTATGGTTTAAATGATCCGGACCTCTCAATATCCAGCAGGTAGCAATTCATTGTATGCTAAGTATCCTGACTAGAAGTATAAGACCAATATCCACCACTCATCTCTCTGGCGCTACAAAAATGAAAAAAAAAGCCGCCGATATACATTTTAAATAAAAACAAATGTCATTAAAACAAACATAAAGAAAAGGAAATACGTGGAGGAGAACGGGGAGTGTTTCTAATTCGCTTATCCATCTTCTCTGGTTATGGAGTTTAATTCAACTCCGAAGGAGTGCGTGTGGTATCTACTCAATGATCAACACCTATTCGTTATCGACAGTAGTAGGGAGGGACAATGAGGGACATGATTTTAGGAGGGACAGCCTACGAGGGCTGTAGGAGCCCCGGAAGGCGGATCCACATAAGAGTAGGAGAGGTGGAAATAGGAGGGCTGGAAATGGTGGTGGTAAAAAATGGTGAAATTGAGTCGTGACGGGAAATGCTTTTGATGGATGTGAAAGTAGTGGGGGTTTGTGTGGGAAAAAGGTAGTACCTGGAACGTCGACGAAGTGTGGGAAAATGTGTGTATGATGGCTCATAACAGAACCGGGTGTAAGAGGGCTGGGAAAGAGTCATTACGAAAAACGATGTTGTGTTAGCACATTGGGAGTGTATGAATAGAAGGAATAGGTGGCGCTGGTAGTGGGTTTAGTGAAATTAGTTGATAAGGGTGGTATGTAGATGTTCATAGTTGTCAGCAACTTGCTTGCTACAGGTCTTTCAGGACTCCCCTACTTTTGCACCGCACGAAATAACAACTCGTGTCATTTGCAAAAGGAATGCAATTTATTAGAGCTGGCAATTTACAAGCTCTGCGAGCGGTATGCTTCATTGACATTAAACAACATGAATGCAATGAAGTGGTGAGAAATGATGCTAGTAATCACAATCTAAATCTACAGCCTAATATTTAACTATTGCCTAGAAACTTATAGCATTTGTCAAGAACACGTCTACTCTCTAATCGTCTCCAGTCGGGTCTGTCCACACGCTACACATTGCGTGGTCAAGCACGGACGCTGTCCCCTCCGTGCAGTAGCGAGTCTTGCGTGCATGGAGTCCCAAGCACGCTGGCTGGCGAACTTGAGTAACCGGGCACTTCACGGTTACTCGCAAGGCCAAGCTTCCCAATGGCTTGGGGAAGCCCTCGCTCACTTGTCCTTATTGCTCCCTTGGTTGACACAAATGTGTCCCCTTGTGAAGCTATTTATAGCGCTGGTGTCTCTCCTGTCTGGTGTCTCCCTACTAGACTTGTGTTAACTCTTCTTAACTCTCTAAAGCCTTATTGGAGATTCTGACAGGCTCCCCTCCTCTCTGTGAAGTGTTACTCCCCTTTAACTCATGTTTGTAACACGTATGGTCACAAAGAAAAATTGGATGTCCAATTTTGTCAGATATCCAATAAGTTATAAATCTCTCGTTTGGGGATAGAACAACTCTCTTCTTCCTTTACTCACACTGTTCTATCTTTTCACTCGGCTAATTGAGTAGCCCGTGTATCAGTATAGTTGGTTCTATAGATATCTTTGGGAATTGTTTTGAACCGGATCCGTTGTCTTATGACTTATGTCCTGGCTTCCGTCGTTTGACCTTATGTCTTTTGACTTTCACCTTTGACTTCTGTCTCGACCTGTCCTCATATTGCCCAAAATGACAACCCAAATACAAGTTGACTCTGTTATGAGTGCAACACATGAGCATAAAATGTTCATGTTCCCATTAATATCCCCTCCAACTCATATACATACAGTTCTACTTTTCACCTTCTCGGTTCCGCTTGTGAAAAGCTATTTTCAATGTTACATCAAGGTTTTTTAAGAAGTTATTGTGTCCCCTGAATTTAAGTTGTTGTTCTTTGAAACAAATAGTGTGTGCAACTTTTATGTGTTTGTTTTCCTGTTTGTTTGCGTGTTTTCTAATAAACTACAGTGTACTTAACTTGCTAACCTGTGTATGCGTTAGTGTATTAAATGTGTGTATTCCTTCGAGCGCCGTAAATCGGTTTATTGTGGTTACAAATGTTTGTTATTCTTATTTATGACCACAACTCCGCTTTAAGAAGCTCAAAGTATTTTCCCTATCTAATCTATTAAAGTATGGCAGTAACACACATAAAACTTGACAACACATTGGTTACACAGATGACACAGACAAGTCAAAACAAGACGTTTTCAGCGGTGAAAAAATTTGCCGCTACCTTTTTCTCTCTCTCTCTCTCTCTCTCTCTCTCTTTCTTTCCATGTTTACTCATTTTCACATTCTCTCCTCTCATTTATACCTCTCTTATACATCTTTCACTCGCTTTCATACTCTCCTTTTGCCAAAACATTTACTCGTCATTAAAATATGTTTCATAGCATCAAATAAATGAACATTACATATTTACAATAAATGATTGGCTGAATTATAACAGTATTCACGCCAAATGACTGTGCGTTTTGTTTGCACGTGTTATGTCTATACAAAATATACACGGTTGTGAGGATGGTTTGTCACCGATCCTGTAATAGTAACTAATATGATTTGGTGTGCTGTCCTAAATTATCCCAAGGGAAATAATTTAACTAATTAATTTCATTTAAGAGAATTGAGTTAACTACCTTAAAGTGTTATTTGTAAATAAGATTATGTTAATTCCTAAATGGTTGGGTTAGTTTAGAAATGATAGTTTAGATAAATTAATTTATAAATTATTATAATTATGCGGTGATAAACTAATGTCATATCTAACAATTGTATTTTTACTATTGGTGTTACCTTAAATGGTTTATTAACTAAATGATGGTGATTTCTAACTACCGCATGACATAAATAAAGTCATATATGCATTTTAACATTTTGCAATTCAATTATTCATAGAAAATGAAGTTATGTGTACTGTTAATAATATATATATATATATATATATATATATATATATATATATATATATATATATATATATATATATATATATATATATATATATATATATATATATATATATATATATATATATATATCACAGTTACATTTCTATATCTAATTACACTAACTAAAGTCCTCCTTTCCGGTGTGAAGATGGAGCAATGTTCTTTGTAGACTATTATAACATAGCTCATTTCGGCAAAGTCTTCTATGCTCTCCTTCATGGATAGTGTATAAATATAGTTCCCTACTAACTTATGTAGATTCATAGCTAACACTTCAACGTTAATATAGCTTATGTGTGTGTCAGCGCATGTTACTTCTGCGTCTGTTCGTTACACTCTTTATAGCACTGTTACTTTCACACAGTTTACATGTTTGGAGATGATAACGCACTTACAGTGTATCTTAATCACCACATACGGCACTGAGTTACCTAACCTTTACAGTGTCACTGTTTCTGGTGATCTGTGGTCGATCCCTTCCTGCAAATCAGGTATTTCAATGGTTGACGGTCGACTCAAAATGTCTGCAACAGTGTTCAATCTTCCCTTTAAGTGCTGGATGGTAAATGTGTAATTTTGGAGAATTAAAGCCCACCTGTAGACTCTGTTATTGTGGGAATTCCAGACTGCATCACAGACAACGGAGAATTATCGGTTTCGATCACAAACTGTGCTCCTGCCAAAAATCTATGAAATTTCTTAACACAATAGATCAAACTGAGGCCCTCCAATTCTGATGCTGAGTATCTAGATTCAGCAGGGCTAATTTTCCGACTTACGTACATTACTGGGTGAAACTTCCCTTCGTAGAACTGTCCTAGTATCCCAGATATAGAGATGGCACTCGCATCTGTGCGTAAAAAATAGGTAAGCTTTGGATTAGGCATACGAAGGATAGGTGGAACGCTAAAAAGGTATTTCAGTTTTGATAACGCGCTAATTAATCCTGCATCTTGTACAGATAATATAGCCGAAGCTTTTAAGATGTTAGAAAAGACACTGGTGATTTCCGCCAGATTTGGAATAAATTTACTATAGTAGTTTACCAGACCCAGTAAACTCCGGACCTGTTTCTTGGTCGTTGGCATTGTCAAATTCAGAATCTTGGTGACGATTCTGTCATCTGTTCTTAATTGGCCCCTGCAGATAGTATGACCTAGGAAGACAATTTGTTCCATGCCCAACTCTACTTTGGTCGGCTTAACTGTCAGCCCGAATACTCGCAACCTGTCGAAGACTTGTCGTAGTTTCAGTAGGTGTGTTGTCCAGTCTTCCGTATGATACATATGTCGTCTATATATGTAGAAATATTGGTCATCCCATGGAGAAGATCCCTAGTTAGACGGACGAAAGTTGCTGGAGCGTTACGAAGACCAAAAGGAAGAAAGCGCCACTCATATAGACCTAAATAAGTGGAGAAAGCTGTTAAGGGAATCAAATTTATTTCCATCGGGACCTGCCAATAACCTTTCGTGAGGTCAAGCTTACTAAATATGCGAGATGTAGACATGTCCAAGATCAAATCCTCGCATGCTGGGATTGGTTCAGCATCAATTTTGGTTATTTTGTTTAAACGGCGATAATCGACGCAGAGTCGAATAGTTGAGTCCTTTTTGGCAACAAGGACAATAAGGAAAGAATACTCTGACTGAGATTTCTGAATAATTCCGCTCGACTCGAGAGATAGTAGTTCTTTGTCGAGGTTCGACCTATAGTTTAGAGGGATAGAATAAGGTCGACACTTGATTGGTGTGTTGTCAGTCAGAATAATAGAATGTTCTATTCTGTCTGTCTTTCCTGGGATGTCGGAGAAAATGTCTCTGTATTCCGTAACTAGCTCTATTATTTGTCGTCGTTGGCCGTCTGTAAGTTTAGTTTCTCTCTTTATGCTGTCAATGGTCGCAGTCGTGTCTACAGTAGGGACTGGTAATTCCATCTCGTCTTCGTATGTCTTGTTCAATACTGTTGTGGTACTAGCTGTGTGTGCTGTTACCTGGCTGAGTGTGTTTGCGTTGTCGCTGTCGTGTGTCGCCCTACCTAGTGAAGTTGTGTTGTGTACGTCTGTCGTCCGTTTACTTGGTGTTGGTGCACATTGTTCGTCTGTCTGTTGTTCTTGTCGTGAAAAAGTATGGTTTCAGCATGTTGATATGGAATATCTTTAATTTTCCTTTTATCGATATTTCATAGTCCACATCTGATATTTTACGTTCAACGTTGAATTGCCCTTGCCAAGATGTTAGTAACAAATTACGTTTATCAGGTAGTAGAAGCAAAACCTTCTGGTTTGGTTCAAGGTGTATAGTTTTAGCACCCTTATTTGCATAGTCGTGGTTTCCATTGCTCGACACCTGCTTTAGGGGTCCAGCAATATCGACCGCTACACTCTCATATGGTCTAGATGCTAATAATGACCGTTGAACTTCGGCCGTCTCATGCTTTCCCTTTCGTACAAGATGTTGACAAATAGTACACGAACGACAGAAAATTTTTATGTCAGAACAGAATTTAGGCCAGTAAAAGTGTGACAAACCTCTGGCTCGCGTTTTATCATAGGCCAAATGTCCAGCAAACGGTGACTCATGTGCGATCTTTAGCACATTTTGTCGGTATGTTACAGGTAACACCGTCTGCTGAATTTCATGGTTATTATTTGTGTAATAACGCATGAGAATTCCGTTAAATTATTTAAAGTACCAAGATGCCTTTTTAGTCACTTTCGCTCGCTCACTCAACAATTTAAAATAAGGTGCGATTGTTTGGTCGGTACTTTGTGCCTCGATAAATTTCTGTCGAGTAGTGTTGGTATCTGCACCACTTGGTGTTAATAGCTGTAGCATTTCATTTTGTAAGTCAGTATAGTTTGTTTGTGTATCTTACCTTGTTACAGCGTTAGCCATGTGTGTATGTTTCCAGGCTCTTATGTCGTCGTTTGTACATTGTTTCAATGAATCTAGGCATCCTAAAATGAGATCCGTGCATGGATCTTGCAGGATTGCGCACGTAAATGTGCCGGTAAGGAACGGGGTATTGATATGCGCTTTTGCCAGTGGGTATTTCTCAATGGTTCCAGAGAAAGTACGGCATTTGACAAATTCACCAGTGTAATCTTCTGGTCTAGCAAGTTCTTTCATTAAACCCAGTAGAGTGCTTCCGCTATCAATTAAACATTGGCATGGTTGATCATTGACCAGTGCATCGTAGAATTTAAGTTTACCTCTGGAGGCACTCGCTGCGTTAGCATCTTCATTTGAACATGGTATTACGTGCCCACATTTCAATTTACCATCCGCATGAAACTGGTGGCATACGTCACATTTCTTAAAGTCTAATATGTCTGTTACTACTGCTACACTCTCACATTCACTCGTTGGTAACACATTCACAAGTTCCGAATCAATGTCACTCTCATCGTCTGTTGATGTATCGATGAGTGCTGCATTATTTGCCATCATTCGTTGTCTACCAATACATTTATTACTATAATGGCCATAACTGGAACAAAAGTAACATTTAACAGCACGTTTAAATGATGTTCTGCTTTCTTGCTTCTTTAACACCGCTTCTAAGTGTGACAGATATGCGGGGTTTTTATCACACATAGTGTAGCTAGGATGAAAAAGACTACAATATCCACATCGAGGTGGCTTCTGATATGGTTTGTCCTTCTTACGGTAATCTTTCTGATTGTACGATCTATCAGGTACTTTGTTTGCAAAAGCAGTGATTTCTGTATCATGTGTTGTAGATTTAAATATGTCCCGATTAGATGAAAAATATGCTGACCCCCGTTTTTCTAATTGCTGAATGGATTCAATATCCGACTGTTGGAGAAACTTCGCAAAAGGGGTAGGGACGGTAGATATCACCTTGTCTATTATCATAAGATCTTCTAATTTTTCATAGTTGTTACCCACTCTCGCCGCTCTAGTCCACTTTTTAAATGTGCTCTGCACGTTAGATATGTAGTCTAAGAAGGTTTCAGTTGCTTTTGGCTTAATTTTTTAGAACTGAATTTGGTACCCAGTGGCGTCTAAAAGAAAGTGTTGCATGATCCTATCGTGAATGTACTGATAATTGTTCCTTAGCTCTGTAGGTATGGATTCTATTACTTTTAACGGCTCCCCACTGAGGTTTCTCATGTAGATCATTGCCCAGTCATCCAAAGGTATTTTCTGCGTCTTTAGTTGAAATTCTATGTTCTCAGTCCATGCGCTAATTGAATCCCCTACACTATATGGTTTGATAAGGCCTTTATACTTACTAAACTTGTTCTGTTCTTCTTGGCTCTTTTGTTTGCTAGAGGCTATCTGTATGTTAGAATCTACCTCCATTTCCTACATCTTTAATTTAGTCTCTGAGTCTACTTGTATCTGCTTTTGTTTGGTGGCATGATCTAAGTCTAACTGTTTCTGTTTGGTAGCCTCTTCGATCTCTTTCATTTCTTTTTGGTGTTGTCTTTCTAGTGCTCTTTCGTCTCTCTCTAGAGCAGCTTTTCTTTCTGTTTCTTCTTTGTATTTTTGATCTACCCATTTCTCTAGTTTTTCTCCAGTATGTCCCATTTCCTTGCCTGCCTGGATACAATCATTTAATGACGCCATTTTGTGGCTTTATGTTAGTTCAAAAATGATATCACAGTAATATTCACACAATGGTTTGTAATAATGTGTTAGTAAATATACATCTTTACTGAAAAAGAAGATGCATGATTAATTTAGAGCATACCAAGATATTTTGAAAATATACTCATCTAATTCTTTGGAAAATACGGTTCTTGGGGTGTTCCACCGCCGTCTTCCACACTCACCAAATGATTGACTTGATAACACAATGGATGCTTCTGTTTAGTAGAGCATCAAAAATTAGACACACGCATATGTTGTAAATACAAATTTATCTTTCATGCGAATGATGAATGAAAAATGTGATAGATAATGATAAATGGTGTTAATGAATGAATGATATTATCGTCTGAATGATTGTCATGATTCGTAAGATGATTCGTTGTATGACAGTCGATGTCGTCTTGTCTTCACTTTCTGACTAGTTTGGTATAACTTCGTTCTAGGCTTCAGTTCAGTAGCTAATCTATTTACTGACTATAAAGAATGGTGACATTGATGGCTGTATCACACAAAATGAAATGTACACGATGGTTAGCTTGATAATATTTACTGATGATTGTATACATTTTCATTAATTTCCGTAGAATAACACACTTTCAAATTAATTTTCGTCGAATATCACAATGTATAATTTACTTTTGCTTCATTGTGGTTCAAGCTCCACAACTGGTATGATCGTAATAATTCACAAGAGAAAATTATTTCTGCCATATATGCAAACAAATTTACAATACTTTCAAATATTTTAACACAGCAATGATGTTGAATCGTGCAATTGTCTGCTGGCGTTGGTTCAGTGGCTTCTGACACCAATTGACTGCTGGCGTTGGTTCAGTGGCTTCTGACACCAATTGGGGTCCTGCCTGTCAGCAACTTGCTTGCTACAGGTCTTTCAGGACTCCCCTACTTTTGCACCGCACGAAATAACAACTCGTGTCATTTGCAAAAGGAATGCAATTTATTAGAGCTGGCAATTTACAAGCTCTGCGAGCGGTATGCTTCATTGACATTAAACAACATGAATGCAATGAAGTGGTGAGAAATGATGCTAGTAATCACAATCTAAATCTACAGCCTAATATTTAACTATTGCCTAGAAACGGGTCAGTCCACACGCTACACATTGCGTGGTCAAGCACGGACGCTGTCCCTTCCGTGCAGTAGCGAGTCTTGCGTGCATGGAGTCCCAAGCACGCTGGCTCGCGAACTTGAGTAACCGGGCACTTCACGGTTACTCGCAAGGCCAAGCTTCCCAATGGCTTGGGGAAGCCCTCGCTCACTTGTCCTTATTGCTCCCTTGGTTGACACAAATGTGTCCCCTTGTGAAGCTATTTATAGCGCTGGTGTCTCTCCTGTCTGGTGTCTCCCTACTAGACTTGTGTTATCTCTTATTAACTCTCTAAAGCCTTATTGGAGATTCTGACAATAGTAGCTTATTGACTTCCATAATTACAAATTAAACCTTATAAAGTAACGTAGTTGATTGTAATGGATATGGTGTAGTGTCACTTGGTGGTAAGGGGTGGGTACCAGGTATTAGTGGTCAACCAGTGGTCAAATAGGGGTCAAGTGGTCGATGGCCATAGTATATGGGGGAGGTCATAAATCTTAAACGTAATGGGTATTGATTAGGGGTGGGGTGTTATGTAGAGGGTCGCAGTCACACACTGGTCAAGCAGTGGTCAACCAGTGGTCAAGTGGTCAAGTGAGGAAATTTTAGGGAAAAGTGGTTGTAATGATATGGTGGTGATTAATGGGTGGTCAACCAGTGGTCAAGCAGTGGTCAACCAGTGGTCAAGTGAGGAAATTTTTACGGAAAAGTGGATGTAATGATATGGTGGTGATTAAAGGGTGATCAACCAGTGGTCATGTAGGGGTCAAGTGGTCAAGTGAGGAAATTTTAGGGAAAAGTATTTGTAATGGATACGGTGTAGAGTCATTCGGTGGTAAGGGGTGGTTTCCAGGTATTAGTGGTAAAGTAGGGGTCAAGTGGTCAAGTGCGGAAATTTTAGGGAAAAGTAGTTGTAATGATATGGTGATTATTAAAGGGTGGTAATGCAGTGGTCAAGCAGTGGTAAAGCAGTGGTAAAGTGAGGAAATTTTAGCGAAAAGTAGTTGCAATGATATGGTGATGATCAAAAGGTGGTAAATTAGTGGTCAAGTAGTGGTCAAGCAGTGGTCAAGTGGTCGACTGACCACTTAAATTGTAGAGGACTATGTGGGTAAAAGTATGGTAGTGATTACAGTGATCGATTACGTGGTCAAGCAGTTGTAAACCAGTGGTCAAGTGGTCGATTGACCACTTAATTTGTAGGGGAAAGTACGTTTAGTGCAACGAAAAAAACGAAAGTGTAAACCTTGACACTTGTGTGACTTATTCATATACAAACACGATTATCAATATGGCCACCAGATCTACTTTCATGTGTTCAGTGTGCAACAAATCCTATTGTGATAACCTTAATCACCACATTCACGGTACGAAAGATCAACCACACTTATGTCATATCTGTGGAAACGTTTCAATAGAAACACAGCATCAGCCACCTATGAATACATCAGAACCAAACACTACAACTCCATCATCACATCAGAGATCACCACCACATGTATATTTACGGCATCCTAGTAGTGTAAGTCAAGTACCAGACTGCCACCACTGTGACTTCAATGATAACCTTACTCGCCACAATGGGACCATTCACAATGATGAAATATATACCTATCAGTTACGTGACAATCTATACAATTCGAACCTACAACGGTACTTACGAACACATCACCAGACATCACGAGAAAAGACGACACCCGTAGACACCCCGTACCTGACAACACGTCCACTCATAGTAGCAGACGATATCCAACCAAATGATAGGAACAGCTTGGCAGCCCTTAAGGTGTACTGCAAGGACCTTCGCTTATGTTACCCAATCAAGTGGTAGTATTAGAAAAAAGTGTCGACCACCACTACCGGGTGGTTGTGGTATGAGACCTTCATAAAAAGAAGTATTCACATATCTTGTGTGATATCTCATGTGTGATTACCTTGACAACAACAGTGTTTTTTTTTTTTTTTGATAGTCAACCAAGCTATATCAGACAAATGTATACTCAAGAAGGAAGATCACTAAACCAGAAGCAAATTGTGTGTTGAATCAAAAAGTAACCATGTATGTCATTGATTTTTTTTCTTCTTATGATATATCACTAAACTGTTTTGATGAATATGTTGTGAACACACATATTTTGGTGATAAAAATATTGAAATCAAGATGTTTTGTTTGTTGATTTTCTTTAGTGGTTTGTTTTCATGACGTTGTCTTTTTTTTCTTGTCGGATTAGAGCTTACATTACCAGACATGAACAAAGTCGAGGGAAAAAAGTTACGGCAAATACAGAAATATTTCAGCTCGGTTCAATCCATTTAGTACACTGATTGCAAACTGTTTTTCCCGATTGCCGAAAGTTGTGTCCAAATGACGTCACTCCCTTCTTTTCTGATCCGAGACATACTTCCCCTGCACACATAGAATGCCGGACGTGTTTAATCTGATGAAACACCCTACAACAAAGCATTGTGGCGTTCCAGAGACGATTGTCTCTGTCAGTCTGACATTTGATCGGCATCTCCAGTAATTTCCGTGACACACACACACACACAAACACACACACACACACACACACACACACACACACACACATATATATATATATATATATATATATATATATATATATATATATATATATATATATATATATATATATATATATAAGGAACGTTCATTTGAAATCCGTTCGTGCTGCAAAGTGTGTATTTGCGTACGTTGACCATGATCATGTCATAGTCATGTGATACGTTCTGACCAACTGACCAATGAGTAAAAGAGCACGTGCTTATCGTCCCATGATGCATAGGTTCTGTTTCTAACCGTTGAGAAAATGGCCCGATTAATCCAATATATGTCTAAAGAAGCTCAATGAGCGGTCATTCGGTTTCTCTCATGTGAAGGATGTCGACCAGTGGACATTCATTGAAGAATGAAGCAAGCGTATGGTAACAAATGTGCGTCGTAGACAACAGTGACAGACTGGGCACGAATGTTTCGGAAGAGACGTCAGTTCACGACAGATTTTCGACGGCCGGGCCAAGGCATATTGTTGCAATAAAAAAAAAAAAACATCGCCAAAATTGACGCAGCAGTACAGATGTACCGTTGTCGAAGCATACTTTCGCTAGCGAAAGAATTTGATGTGTCAATTGTAACAATTCAAAAGGTCGTTCGTAAGAAACTGCAATATCGGAAGGTGTATTCACAGTGGGTACCACGGATGTTGACCGACCACCAAAAAGAGGAACGCATGGAATGGTGTCTGAACCACTAGCTACGTTACAGGGTGGTTGGTGATGCATTTCTTTTCAGCATAGTGGCAGGCGATGAATCATGGTTCTCACCACTTTGAGCCGAGCAGCAAAAGAGAGAGAGCATGCAATGGAAGCATGCTGGATCATCAAAAGACAAACAATTCAAGTTACAGGTTTCCGCTGGTAAGGTTATGCTGAGCGCATTTTTATTTTATTTTTTTTGAGGGGGGGGGGGGGGGGACACCATGAAGGGCTATTATTGGCCGACTTTAAAGAACCTGCTGTCAACATTAACTCTACCTACTTCTTGGAAACACTAGACAAGCTGCAAAAAGCCGTCAAGAATAAATGACCGGGCATGCTTTCTCGCGGTGTGATTTTGTTGCACGATAATGCTCGTCCGCATGTTGTATAGATTGTGCAGGAAGCATTAGCTTGCAAGAAGTGGGAAATTCTGCAACATCCAGCCCATAGTCCTGAGTTGTAGCCATATGATTTTCATTTGATCGGACCACTAAAAAAAGCTCTTATGCGGCAACGATTTCACACAGATGCAGACTTAATGAACGCGGTAAACACATGGTTCAGTGAGCAACCACAATCCTTGTTTGTGGACGGCATTCGCCGCCTACCTAAGCAATGGGATGCTTGCCTGAATGCCTACGGCGACTTCCACTGACCAACACATCGTGTGCATAATTCATTCAAAATGAATACTTTGTTTAATTCTACCACACCTGTTAATGTTTCTTTCATGCTTTCAAATGAACTACCCTTATATATATATATATATATATATATATATATATATATATATATATATATATATATATATATATATATATATATATATCCTTAACCAAGTGGATAATTTTAGATACCTAGGGGCATTTATAACATCAGATGGAAGATGTACAACAGAGATTAGGAGCAGAATAGGGCAGGAAAAAGCCGCATTTCAGAAAATGAAGAGTATCTTGTGCAATAAGTCACTATCACTGAATGTAAGAAAGAGAGTGCTGAAATGCTATGTAGAACCAGTTTTGCTGTATGGCAGTGAATCTTGGAATGTAAATGAACAAAGTAAGAAGAAATTAGAAGCAATAGAGATGTGGTTCCTGAGACGAATGTTGCGAATTCCTTGGACTGCCAGAATAACTAATGATGCCTGCCTGAAGCAGGCTAATAAAACCAGAACATTATATACAACAATAAGACAGAGACAAACATCTTTTTTCGGTCACGTGATGAGAAGAGAGGCATTGGAGAACATCGTAACAACTGGAAAGATCGAGGGGAAGAGAGGCAGAGGCAGACCAAGAGAAATGATGCTGGATGGATTGAGACGGTGGCATGGAGGAATATCAGCAACAGAGTTGATCCAGAAAACAAAAGACCGAGATCTGTGGAGAGCCAAGAACGCCTACGCCAGCTGGCATGGCACTTGATGATGATGATGATGATGATGATATATATATATATATATATATATATATATATATATATATATATATATATATATATATATATATATATATATATATATATATATATACTTGCTTGCTTGCTTGCTTGTGTTCGTTGGCTTGAGCTCCAACGCAAAGTCCTGTATGTCGGATGAAGGCATCCTGTTGTCCAACATCAGTGTGATGTCATACAGGACCTGAGGTTTGCGTGAGTATCCGTTGTCCCATGTCTGGCTTATTGGTGCGCAGACTGGTGGTTCCTCGCCGTACAGGCAGACACTCTCCGACTTCGGAGGAATCGGCGATCCTATTGACTTCAGCCAGGACCCCGAAGGGACCTGTTGCCCAGGACGCTCGACGAGGACGCGTCAATAGGTCTTGGCCAGTATATAACCCGGCCCTGGTGCCTTGGAAACACCTCTGCGTCCCATATATATATATATATATATATATATATATATATATATATATATATATATATATATATATATATATACTAGATGAACCGTCCCGCTTCGCCCAGCCCCTATCGGGGATCTGTCTGTCTGTCTGTCTGTCTGTCCGTCCGTCCGTCCGTCCGTCCGCCCGCCCGCCCGCGGGTTATGAATGGGTTATGAAATGTTCACGTATTTAAAATTGATGCATTATTTTTATGAAAACTGTGAAAATACCTTAAAGATTTTATCATAGTATATTATAACGCATATGACTGTAGATAACTACTTTAAACATTTTATGAAACTTAAGAAAAATACAAGAATTATTTATATTACATAAATAATACATGCTACTAAAGGTTATGTCCCTTGATATAACTTTTCATAAGTTAAGTCCCCTTGCAACATTTTAATTAAATTCAATTTAATACGTAAATAACTGTTTTTATACTAACAAACTATGCCAGTTGGCTTGGCGGGAATGAGAAGAACATCTGTAGAAAATGTCATGTCAATCGGATGGACCGTTCACAAACGCATAGGAGCCATACAAAGACACAAAGACACACACAAACGTTCTCTTATATATATATATATATATAAGCTACAATAAATACATACGTGAGAGACAGAAAGGGATTCGTCAGATACGAATCTAGTGACAGTGAAAATGTGAAAATGCGGTTTCCAAGGGAAATGCACAGAATATCATTGCTGGGAAAAGCCATTGAGCAAATCCTACAAAAAACAAATGACAACCGTAAATTGATTAGAGGAATTAACGCTGATCTGAAATATTCTGGGCAGTTTATGTTGATAAATAAACTGAAATACTTCGTGACAGCTTGCAACACTGGTGACACAAGAGCAAGGAGCAGGCTAAGAAATAATGCCTGGATGGCTTGGCCAGATTAGCATAATCGCGACAATATAGTCTGATATTGTAAGCATGAATCCTGCGTGAAAATCCATAAAAACATATAGTCACGGAACTACTCCTGAAGCCATCATATGCAGAAATCAATCAAACGTATATCCAAAACACTGTTTTACCGTTGTGAATAAAGAAACAGTCAACTATCATCTGATGAGAAACAGCGAAATATACCAAGCAATAAATTGTGCAGTATGCTGTATGTGATTTCATTATTCGAAAAGACATATGTCAACAAATACGTTTTTCTATTCGATCGACCAATCGATCAACATGTCATAGCAACAAAAGCCATATATATTGCCTTGCGACTCTCGATTCGTTTGTTGTCTAGTTTATAGTCTGATATTAACCTATGCTCACTTGTATTGTATACGTGAAAATCAGTGACTATACAGAAGTGCTAACTTTGGAGAAGAACGGTGTCTACATTGACGAGAGGATAGCCCCATCGATCAGCATAAATACAGCTGGAGAAGAGGGTTCTGGACCAGCCGCAATCAACACAACTCGGCCACGACGATACACAAACAAACATGGCGGACAAAAGCAAGAACCCAATCAAGCAAAGATGAGAATCTTATACTATGAATATTTTGCTATTAAAGAAAACAGGAAATGCTATTAAAAATGAGACAAGAAGAATGCTGCGTGATGTCCTCTTTAAGAGACATTCAGGCGGAAATGACGTTCAGCTCACGCCAGGGCGGAAATCATCCCCCATGAGCGATAACTCGTGTTCATTCAACCACCAGGGGCAGATAAATGCAGTGATCTCCAATAGAGCCAGGGCAGGATTGTCTCAATGGATCAGATTGCCTGTATTCTAGAAACTAACGGTCTACATTGATAGCCCGCTTCACACTCTAGCAAACTAACGGTAATCACGGCTTTCATTGCTGATAGCATCGATGACCTCATGTACAACATTATTTATGGAGAGACGCTAGTACAATTTGCCTTGTGGTGCTAGGAGCCAGACTAGGAGGTGGGAGTACGACGGGGAAGAGCATTCATTCAATGAATTCGTTTACACCTATAGTGACAATGTTACAGGGCAGACAAGGCAGAAACAGAGACAAGAAGAGTAACGCATAGTGGTGACAGCGTGAGCAGAATCTGAAAGGTTGTGTTGAACTGGATACAGAATAGACAGGTGGAGTATTAATTAGCTGTAGATACGTGGATGTTAAACTCTGTACAGGCAACTGGGGTAGAATTATACTGTTCCAAAAAGCAAACAAACAAACAAACGCAACATTTTTGGTGTTACTTTAAAGAAAAAATTATTCGCTGATAGGACATCAGTCAACCTATCTACTGTATCCATCAGGTCATTTATTTCTAGTGGTTACCTAAATTGTACTCACCTCATGATTCGTGAGATTATGAAACAGGTCAAGGTCAAAACAACATTTTTGACAGTAACTCATCACAGGTGCATGATAATCCAGTAAAACTTACTGAACACAACAATATCTGACCACATTATTGATTGCCAATAAACGATTGATGCTCCTCGAATATTATTATAATAATAAAAATATACCCAAAGTATTTCAGGATCCTCTCCGGTGCTACGGAGTTCGTGCTCTGAGCTGAGTTTCTCCAAACTCAGGCTTGAGTTAGGAGGAGAACGGAGCACTTATGGGTTATACACGTGTGCAATGATGTTGATCCATGGACTAAACTAAACTAAACTAGCTCCTCGAATAAACTAATTCGAATTGTCAATGCGCAAGTATGGTTCATCTCACTACAAAAAAAAAAAAAAAACGACTTATCATCATTGGACATTTACAGGCTGGACAATCACAAAGTGTAGTAGCCAGAGAATTTAATGTGGTTAGAAGCACAATTAGTCTCATTTGGAGGCGATTTCAAGAAACTGGCTCAATGGCAGACCAGCCGCGCACTGGACGACCCAGAATCAAACTGCTGCCGAAGACCGCTTCATACGGCTGCGTAACCTTAGGAATCGATTTGCATCTGCGTCCTCCACAGTCCAGTCAATGCCATGAGCTCATCTAATTTCAGATCAAACGGCCTCTAACCGACTGCACGACGCTGGTCTCTGGGCCCGCCAGAACCGACTGTAGTAGGCGAATCAGCATCGCCAATAAATGTTGGTACAAGTTTGCAATTGAAACTGCAATAATGTTGCGTTTTTTTTTTACAGTATAGTTATAATTAGGTGGATACGCCACCTGTAGCGGTGGGCGGGGTTAGAAATACGAGGGAAAGTTAATAAGTAAGTCACAAATGGGAGAACTGATAAAACGATGGGATACGTGCATCAATGTTGGTGGAAATTATGCTGAGAAATAAAGGGACAATGTATGTATACAAATAAACTGGTTTCAAGTTATTTCATATTTAGTTATTTTTTTTCCTATATATGTATATTTTTTTCTATATATATATATATATAGATCGGTGGGTGGGAATTATGTCGCTGCTAGTACAGTCATTCATCATATGCAATGCCGATACGCATGAGCGGTCATGTTTTGCCATCTTGCACGATCACGAGAATCTTGTTCATTTTCCTCAGTAACCACATGTCCACTTCCATTAGATGTTCTCTCTCTCTCTCCCCCCCCCCCCCCCCCCTCCCAGCTTGGCTGCTTATTGTCCACGCTTCACATCAATACAAAAGCACAGGTTATATTATATTATATTATATTAATTATATTATATTATATTATATTATATTATATTATATTATATTATATTATATTATATTATATTATATTATATTATATTATATTATATTATATTATATTTTATTATATTATATTATATTATATTATATTATTCTATATTATATTATTCTATTTTATGTTGTATTGTATTGTACTATATTGCATTGTATTGTATTTTACACAAACACACACACACACACACACATACACACACACACAATGCAATGCAATCCAATTCAATATATATATATATATATATATATATATATATATATATATATATATATACGTATATATATATATATATATTATATATATATATATATATATATATATATATATATATATATATATATATATATATATATATATATATATATATATATACGTATATATATATATATATTATATATATATATATATATATATATAACCGGCTCCGTGGCCGAGGGGTTAGCAGCTTTCTCCGCTAACTCCGAATACTCTCGTCACGTGACGCGACGAGAATTAGCAGTGGTTCGAATCGCAAAAGTGACTTATGAGAGTATGGAGCCGGTCGCTCAGAAAGTCGTGGCGTGCTGATGAGCGTAATCTAGCCTAGGAATCAACATACAGCTGAAAGATGCTGGTGTTGACCGCAATATCCTGAAACAGGATGGAAACGCGGGAAAAAAAAAAAAAAAAAAATATATATATATATATATATATATATATATAGGACAATGTATGTATGGATGTATTTCCTTTCTGCGTTCACGAACGGCCAGAATAACTAATGATGCCTGCCTGAAGCAGGCTAATAAAACCAGAACATTATATACAACAATAAGACAGAGACAAACATCTTTTTTCGGTCACGTGATGAGAAGAGAGGCATTGGAGAACATCGTAACAACTGGAAAGATCGAGGGGAAGAGAGGCAGAGGCAGACCAAGAGAAATGATGCTGGATGGATTGAGACGGTGGCATGGAGGAATATCAGCAACAGAGTTGATCCAGAAAACAAAAGACCGAGATCTGTGGAGAGCCAAGAACGCCTACGCCAGCTGGCATGGCACTTGATGATGATGATGATGATGATGATGATATATATATATATATATATATATATATATATATATATATATATATATATATATATATATATATATATATATATATATATATACTTGCTTGCTTGCTTGCTTGTGTTCGTTGGCTTGAGCTCCAACGCAAAGCCCTGTATGTCGGATGAAGGCATCCCGTTGTCCAACATCAGTGTGATGTCATAAAGGACCTGAGGTTTGCGTGAGTATCCGTTGTCCCATGTCTGGCTTATTGGTGCGCAGACTGGTGGTTCCTCGCCGTACAGGCAGACACTCTCCGACTTCGGAAGAATCGGCGATCCTATTGACTTCAGCCAGGACCCCGAAGGGACCTGTTGCCCTGGACGCTCGACGAGGGCGCGTCAATAGGTCTTGGCCAGTATATAACCCGGCCCTGGTGCCTTGGAAACACCTCTGCGTCCCATATATATATATATATATATATATATATATATATATATATATATATATATATATATATATATATATATATATATATATACTAGATGAACCGTCCCGCTTCGCCCAGCCCCTATCGGGGATCTGTCTGTCTGTCTGTCTGTCTGTCCGTCCGTCCGTCCGTCCGTCCGCCCGCCCGCCCGCGGGTTATGAATGGGTTATGAAATGTTCACGTATTTAAAATTGATGCATTATTTTTATGAAAACTGTGAAAATACCTTAAAGATTTTATCATAGTATATTATAACGCATATGACTGTAGATAACTACTTTAAACATTTTATGAAACTTAAGAAAAATACAAGAATTATTTATATTACATAAATAATACATGCTACTAAAGGTTATGTCCCTTGATATAACTTTTCATAAGTTAAGTCCCCTTGCAACATTTTAATTAAATTCAATTTAATACGTAAATAACTGTTTTTATACTAACAAACTATGCCAGTTGGCTTGGCGGGAATGAGAAGAACATCTGTAGAAAATGTCATGTCAATCGGATGGACCGTTCACAAACGCATAGGAGCCATACAAAGACACAAAGACACACACAAACGTTCTCTTATATATATATATATATATAAGCTACAATAAATACATACGTGAGAGACAGAAAGGGATTCGTCAGATACGAATCTAGTGACAGTGAAAATGTGAAAATGCGGTTTCCAAGGGAAATGCACAGAATATCATTGCTGGGAAAAGCCATTGAGCAAATCCTACAAAAAACAAATGACAACCGTAAATTGATTAGAGGAATTAACGCTGATCTGAAATATTCTGGGCAGTTTATGTTGATAAATAAACTGAAATACTTCGTGACAGCTTGCAACACTGGTGACACAAGAGCAAGGAGCAGGCTAAGAAATAATGCCTGGATGGCTTGGCCAGATTAGCATAATCGCGACAATATAGTCTGATATTGTAAGCATGAATCCTGCGTGAAAATCCATAAAAACATATAGTCACGGAACTACTCCTGAAGCCATCATATGCAGAAATCAATCAAACGTATATCCAAAACACTGTTTTACCGTTGTGAATAAAGAAACAGTCAACTATCATCTGATGAGAAACAGCGAAATATACCAAGCAATAAATTGTGCAGTATGCTGTATGTGATTTCATTATTCGAAAAGACATATGTCAACAAATACGTTTTTCTATTCGATCGACCAATCGATCAACATGTCATAGCAACAAAAGCCATATATATTGCCTTGCGACTCTCGATTCGTTTGTTGTCTAGTTTATAGTCTGATATTAACCTATGCTCACTTGTATTGTATACGTGAAAATCAGTGACTATACAGAAGTGCTAACTTTGGAGAAGAACGGTGTCTACATTTGACGAGAGGATAGCCCCATCGATCAGCATAAATACAGCTGGAGAAGAGGGTTCTGGACCAGCCGCAATCAACACAACTCGGCCACGACGATACACAAACAAACATGGCGGACAAAAGCAAGAACCCAATCAAGCAAAGATGAGAATCTTATACTATGAATATTTTGCTATTAAAGAAAACAGGAAATGCTATTAAAAATGAGACAAGAAGAATGCTGCGTGATGTCCTCTTTAAGAGACATTCAGGCGGAAATGACGTTCAGCTCACGCCAGGGCGGAAATCATCCCCCATGAGCGATAACTCGTGTTCATTCAACCACCAGGGGCAGATAAATGCAGTGATCTCCAATAGAGCCAGGGCAGGATTGTCTCAATGGATCAGATTGCCTGTATTCTAGAAACTAACGGTCTACATTGATAGCCCGCTTCACACTCTAGCAAACTAACGGTAATCACGGCTTTCATTGCTGATAGCATCGATGACCTCATGTACAACATTATTTATGGAGAGACGCTAGTACAATTTGCCTTGTGGTGCTAGGAGCCAGACTAGGAGGTGGGAGTACGACGGGGAAGAGCATTCATTCAATGAATTCGTTTACACCTATAGTGACAATGTTACAGGGCAGACAAGGCAGAAACAGAGACAAGAAGAGTAACGCATAGTGGTGACAGCGTGAGCAGAATCTGAAAGGTTGTGTTGAACTGGATACAGAATAGACAGGTGGAGTATTAATTAGCTGTAGATACGTGGATGTTAACTCTGTACAGGCAACTGGGGTAGAATTATACTGTTCCAAAAAGCAAACAAACAAACAAACGCAACATTTTTGGTGTTACTTTAAAGAAAAAATTATTCGCTGATAGGACATCAGTCAACCTATCTACTGTATCCATCAGGTCATTTATTTCTAGTGGTTACCTAAATTGTACTCACCTCATGATTCGTGAGATTATGAAACAGGTCAAGGTCAAAACAACATTTTTGACAGTAACTCATCACAGGTGCATGATAATCCAGTAAAACTTACTGAACACAACAATATCTGACCACATTATTGATTGCCAATAAACGATTGATGCTCCTCGAATATTATTATAATAATAAAAATATACCCAAAGTATTTCAGGATCCTCTCCGGTGCTACGGAGTTCGTGCTCTGAGCTGAGTTTCTCCAAACTCAGGCTTGAGTTAGGAGGAGAACGGAGCACTTATGGGTTATACACGTGTGCAATGATGTTGATCCATGGACTAAACTAAACTAAACTAGCTCCTCGAATAAACTAATTCGAATTGTCAATGCGCAAGTATGGTTCATCTCACTACAAAAAAAAAAAAAAAACGACTTATCATCATTGGACATTTACAGGCTGGACAATCACAAAGTGTAGTAGCCAGAGAATTTAATGTGGTTAGAAGCACAATTAGTCTCATTTGGAGGCGATTTCAAGAAACTGGCTCAATGGCAGACCAGCCGCGCACTGGACGACCCAGAATCAAACTGCTGCCGAAGACCGCTTCATACGGCTGCGTAACCTTAGGAATCGATTTGCATCTGCGTCCTCCACAGTCCAGTCAATGCCATGAGCTCATCTAATTTCAGATCAAACGGCCTCTAACCGACTGCACGACGCTGGTCTCTGGGCCCGCCAGAACCGACTGTAGTAGGCGAATCAGCATCGCCAATAAAATGTTGGTACAAGTTTGCAATTGAAACTGCAATAATGTTGCGTTTTTTTTTTACAGTATAGTTATAATTAGGTGGATACGCCACCTGTAGCGGTGGGCGGGGTTAGAAATACGAGGGAAAGTTAATAAGTAAGTCACAAATGGGAGAACTGATAAAACGATGGGATACGTGCATCAATGTTGGTGGAAATTATGCTGAGAAATAAAGGGACAATGTATGTATACAAATAAACTGGTTTCAAGTTATTTTCATATTTAGTTATTTTTTTTCCTATATATGTATATTTTTTTCTATATATATATATATATAGATCGGTGGGTGGGAATTATGTCGCTGCTAGTACAGTCATTCATCATATGCAATGCCGATACGCATGAGCGGTCATGTTTTGCCATCTTGCACGATCACGAGAATCTTGTTCATTTTCCTCAGTAACCACATGTCCACTTCCATTAGATGTTCTCTCTCTCTCTCCCCCCCCCCCCCCTCCCAGCTTGGCTGCTTATTGTCCACGCTTCACATCAATACAAAAGCACAGGTTATATTATATTATATTATATTAATTATATTATATTATATTATATTATATTATATTATATTATATTATATTATATTATATTATATTATATTATATTATATTATATTATATTATATTATATTATATTTTATTATATTATATTATATTATATTATATTATTCTATATTATATTATTCTATTTTATGTTGTATTGTATTGTACTATATTGCATTGTATTGTATTTTACACAAACACACACACACACACACACATACACACACACACAATGCAATGCAATCCAATTCAATATATATATATATATATATATATATATATATATATATATATATATATATATACGTATATATATATATATATATTATATATATATATATATATATATATATATATATATATATATATATATATATATATATATATATATATACGTATATATATATATATATTATATATATATATATATATATATAACCGGCTCCGTGGCCGAGGGGTTAGCAGCTTTCTCCGCTAACTCCGAATACTCTCGTCACGTGACGCGACGAGAATTAGCAGTGGTTCGAATCGCAAAAGTGACTTATGAGAGTATGGAGCCGGTCGCTCAGAAAGTCGTGGCGTGCTGATGAGCGTAATCTAGCCTAGGAATCAACATACAGCTGAAAGATGCTGGTGTTGACCGCAATATCCTGAAACAGGATGGAAACGCGGGAAAAAAAAAAAAAAAAAAAATATATATATATATATATATATATATATATATATATAGGACAATGTATGTATGGATGTATTTCCTTTCTGCGTTCACGAACGGTCTGTCCGATTGAGATGCAATTTTCTACAGATGTTCTTCTCATTCATTGGCAGCCAACTGGCATAGTTTGTTAGTTTACAAACAGTTATTTATGTAGTAAAATTTAAATTTTAATTACATTATAATTAATATATAGAAGGGGATTTAAATAAAGAAAAGTTATGTCAAGGGACATAACTTTTAGTAGAATTGCTATATATATAATGTTGCATTTTTCTCAAAGTTGTATAAAATGTTTCTCTACAGTTATCTACAGGCAGATGTGTTATAGTACATAATGATACAATCTTTAAGGCATTTTCAAATTTTTCATAAAAATAATGCATCTATCTTAAATAAGTGAAAATTTTCTAACTCATCTTTTTATTTTTCTTCAACAGCACATTAGATGTTTTACTCTTCTTAATTTCTTTTTCCACATCACATTAAATGTTTTCTTTCTTCTATGTAATGTAATTTTTTTTCGCTTCTCGGCCTTTTGGCTAAGATCAAGTACATTTGCTGGCCTTCTCCAGTAGTGTGCTTGGTCTGGTCGGAGGCCGGGATGATCATTCTCGGTCCTTTGGCTAAGATCAGACGCATTTGCTGCATCCCCCACAGTAGTGCGCCTGGTCTGGTCGGGGGCCGGGTGATCCAAAAAAGGAAAAAAATACCTCACATAAGCATCACTTTAAATGTGGGCCCGGTGGACCACTGTGGGCAATAGCTCACAGTGGGACTAAGGGTCCACGCCAAAAACAGGGGAGGCGGGGAACCAGCTAGTCTGGGATGACCGCCAAACCCAAAAAAAAAAAAAAAAATGTAATTTTTTTTAAAACTTTCCCATATATATGGCACGTTACACCCACGTTGGGTATTTATGATGCCCATGTTAAACATTGCCTCAACGAGTCATGTATTATTGATTATTTTTCATTCGTTTTAATGCTTATTGTTCTTTTGTTGTCAAAGAATTGCTTCGTAAGAGATGTTGAATGATATAATGTATGAGAGGAAATAGAGAAGAAGGGCAGAATGTAGGACAGGCCTGCGTGCCCAATTCTTAGCCCTTTGAAAATAAAGATTTTCGTTCGTTATAAAAAAAAAATGTAATTTTTTGTGAGAGAAAGTTAGTTGCATATCCTTTGCAGTACTCTGCAGTCAACCCATAGCCCACCATTTATTGGCTGTTCGTGATATCTTGGTAAGTTTACTTTCAGTACTTTCACGTTGCCCTTTTTAGTTATTGGAATGAAGATAGATCTCTTCAATCATATTTTCTACTATCAATCTAACTATCTATTCTTCTATTCTATCTATATTTTTAAACGGGAACGGGAAAGGGCCGAAGCTAGACAGACAGACAGACAGACAGACAGACAGACAGACAGACACAGACAGACAGACGGACGGACGGACGGACGGACGGACGGACGGACGGACGGACAGACAGATAGACAGATAGACAGACAGACAGATAGCTCGTCATGTCTTGGAAAGCTGCCATGTAATTGATAGAGACAGCGCTTTTCGCGTGTTGTTTTATACGCAAAATAGTCGTTTGTTAAAGTTTGCAGAAGCTTTAATGATTAATCTACATAGGCAAGTTTTGTGCAAACAGAAAGACTTGATAGTCCATTTAAAATTACCATAGTAAACAATTGATATTACTATGCGATTATGTATATATTTCAGCTTGGAAGATGTATCTAATTATTTTACACTATGGTGTGTGTGACTTCTGTAGCATGTACCTGACCAGATGCAGCGAAATATGCCAGGCAATAAATCGTACAATCTATGGTTTGTGTCTTCGTTATTCAAATTCACTACGGGAAAACATTGTTTTTATTTTCTGTCCACAATGTCTTGATAGACTCTTTAACGCTGTCCACAATGTCTTCATGAATTCCATGACTCTGTCCACAATGTCTTGATGAATTACATTGCTCAGTCCACAATGTTTTGATGCATTACATTGATCTGTCCACAATGTCTTGATAGATGGATTGTCTCTTTCCACAATGTCTTCATGGATGTCTTGGCTCTATCCATAATGTCTTAATGGATGTCCTGGCTCTGTCCACAATGACTTGATGGATGTCCTGTCTCTGTCCACAATGACTTGCTGGATTTACTGACTCTCCTAACTGTCTTGATGGATGTCCTGGCTCTAACCACTTTATCTTGATGGACGCTCTGTCTCTGTCCACTTAACTTCGATGAACACCCTTTCTCCTCCACTAAGACGTAATTGACACCCTCGCTCTGCTCTCTCTGTCCACTAGCCCTGCATTGATGAACGCATTCCGTACGTGTGGATGTACTTTAACCAATACTGGGCCATTAAAACAGTAATATCAAACCCTGCTGTCTCACATTGCCAGGATCGCCTACGCCTGCTGTCTCACATTGCCAGGAACGTCTACGCTTGCTGTCTGATTACATTCCCCGAAGTAACGCTAACCATCCATTGTGTACTGGTTCATTCAGCCGTTTAATATTTGTGATATTCCCGATTGAATATGAAATTGATGCTTGTCGATGTTGTTTTCAGCCACAAAATTGGCGTGGCATAGTGTTAGCATCATCTGGTTGCAGACGTTGTATACAGCTATGAGATTTGATGAGTGTGTTGTCTGAGACATTTACGTGCTTTATTGGTCAAGAACAATCTCTAAAACTGCAGTTGTTAGAATTATTAATTACATATGTTATCCTGATTTGGACCCCCTTTAATCTTACTTGAGCTAACGCTCACTTTTGACTGAATTAAAGGTAGACAAATAGCAAATTTTGACTGAAGTATAAAGGTAGGCAAATGACACCTTTGACTAAGTAAAGGTAGGCATCCGTCACTTTTGACTGAAGTAAAGGATGGCACATGAAACTTTTGCGGGCCTTAAGGCGTATTGGGTATTCTGAGCTGGGCGCATATATTTACAGATCAATCGGCTCGTGGCAGGTTGTGTGGACTTTGTCACATCGCCCACCTTTATTTCCCAGAACATGATATGGCACTAGTTTTAGGCTGCGTAGACCTGGAAGCCTGGGGAGGGGGGGGGGGGGGGGTTGAAAGTTCACCTGGGTGCGGATTCGAACTTTGACCATCTATCAGACAGGCAGTTGTCTAACTCGTATGCTGCCGTGGAGCCATGTCTATACCAAATGCTCGAGTCTTAGTGTGGACTTGATGATAGAAGTCTTGGGATATATTCGGTTGCTTATTTCATAATTTCAGCTGGTTTCTTTCAAATAGTTTACAGATGTAGTGTGGATGTTCTCGTGTCAGATATATATTCTGTTAATCTTTCTAATGTGTAATCTTCATCCACCATATTTCACCAATGTTCGCTTTTAATACGCTACTCTATATGTCCTTGTGTACATTTCTTCTGATTTATTCTTAAATTCTTTTACGCTGTGATGTATTTCCAGATCCCAAATTAATGTGCATTACATCAAAATCAGTATTCGCTAAGCGTCCCTGTACGTTTGACTGCGTCTTTTTTCACAGTCATCCACCTCAAAAATGTGATTTTCAAGGAGAATGCCAAGAACGTAATGATCGGTAGTATCTTTGCCGTCCTTTGTTTCAAATGGACAACTTTTTCTCGCCAATTTATATCTGAGGACAATAATGAGATAACCATAAGTATTGGCCATGTCCAGCAGTTTTATGACAGCACAAGAATCAGAGCTCATAGCCTGGATGATTGTCCAGCCGGGAAATTACCCAAATTATGATGACCAGGTCACTCGTTTACAGCTGGGCGCGAGACCGTTTGCCTAGGTTATTATGTAAAGATATGAGTAACTCTTAAGTTAAGCCTGGCAGAAAGGTTAACAGCTCTCGCTCTTAAACTTCCTGTGCATTGATGAGGAAGTACTGGATTCATTCCCTACAGACATTACTACGGACATTAAATCTACGGAAGGCGTGAACATGCATGGTAGATGAACTGTCGACGGATCGAGATCTTATTTGACGGTTTATGACGAAGAGTCGTTTTGTTACTAACTTACTACGAAACGATGATGGTGCCTTGCCTCTGCTTTATCGCTGTTCTGGGACTTGCAGAGCCTGAAGTTTGCTCCGCCGTTCGCGTATTTATCCACCAATGATGTTGGCAGATTGCTCTCTTGGAATGGTTTTCCTTTAGGTCAGAGCCAACTCACCGGCAGCCTGTCTCACTGTATCTCTGTTACCTTACCTGACACCTGCCTCACTGTATCTGTATCTGTATGTCTATCTTAAATCTCAAATCAACAAACTCACACGGCCTAGATGGTATCAGTAATAGAATTCTTCGTTGTGCTGCACCAGTCATTAGTGAGTCCTTAACATTCATATATAACCAGTGTCTGGCCAAAAACTACTTTCCATCTACATTTAAAATTGCTAAAGTGTTTCCGCTGATTAAAAATGGCTCAATCGATAATAGCGTTTTGGTAATTATAGACCTATTTTCTTACTATCGTCGCTATCAAAACCACTAGAAAAACACATTCATAAAATAACGTTACACCATTTAATTAACAACGATCTAATAATTAACAGTCAATCTGGGTTTCGACCTAAATATTCTTGCCATAGTGCTCTAACAAAAATGACCGATAACTGGCACTTAAACATCAACAACGGTAGAATTTGTGGAGCGGTGTTTGTAGACTTTAAAAAAGCTTTTGATATGGTAGATCACGATATTTTAATTAGAAAACTAAAACAAATGAAGATAAGCACCAACATGGTGAACATAATTACGTCATTTCTATCCGACAGACAACAAGTCGTTTCCTTCAACAACTGTCTATCAAGACCCACACAGCTTAATATTGGTGTGCCTCAGGGCTCAATACTAGGTCCGCTGCTTTTTTCAGTTTATATTAATGATCTTCCTTTATATATCAATACAACTTGTGATCTATTTGCAGACGACTGTACTATATATACTAGTCAAGAAAACCGTAGTGAATTAGAGAATTCTTTACAAAAGGAACTCGATAATCTTACTAGGTGGAGAATTGAAAACCGTATGCAAATTAACATCGACAAAACCAAATCCATGCTAATAACGACCAGACAAAAACTACAGACACTAGCCATAACTGGATCACCGCTCGAACTCCGCATGGGCACGTTACCTATAGTTAATGTGAATGAACATAAAACACTAGGTCTTTTAATTGACAGCCATTTGAGCTGGAGCTCTCATGTTCACGTTCTTACCAAGAAAATAGCACAAAAAGTTTACCAACTTGCTAAAATTCAGCACTTCCTGGACGAAAGCACACGAAAAATATTCTATACATGCTATATCCAATCACATCTCGATTACTGTTCCACAGTTTGGGATGGTTGCCCTAAATCTAATTTAAAACGACTATGTTCTCTACAAAACCGCGCTATTCGTCTGGTTTCTGGCATAAAGCACGTTGAAAGTAATAATTTGTACAGTCATCTAAGACTTCTACCACTTCAAAAGTGCTTCCTTTTCAACAAAGCCAAATTAGTGAACAAAATTATATCTCAAAATACCCCAGAGTATCTTCTGCCGCTGATTCAATCTAATGCAATGAACAGCAAGCCCCTAAATTTGTTACATGTCTCAAAGCCTAGATTGGACCTATACAAAACATGTTTCGCCTATTCTGGTGCGCACTTATGGAATGATCTGCCTCCAGATCTGAAAACTCCAATGAGTCCCTACACAATTAACCGAAAACTCTTTCAATACTTAATCCGTACCGACTATATGCCACCATAATTCATTTACTGGTATAAATGTTCATTATAAATGTGCATTATAATTGTTCATTATAATCGTTCATTATAATTGTTTAAATATAATTGTTCACTATATATGTGTGTGCTTGTGGGAGTGAGTGAGTGTGAGAGAGAGAGAGAGAGAGAGAGAGAGAGAGAGAGAGAGAGAGAGAGAGAAGAGAGAGAGAGAGAAAGTGGGTGTCAGAGAGAGAGAGAGAGAGAGAGTGAATGTGTGTGTTCGCACGTGCGTGCGTGTGTGTGGAGAGAGTGATTGAGCGAGAAATGGTAGGGGAATGTGTCAGTGCATGCATTCGTACGTGTATGTGTGAGAGTGAGTGAGTGAGTGTGTGCGTGCATGCATGCGTTCATGCGTATGTATATGTGTGAGAGAGTGTGATTGAGAGAGTGAGTGTGTGTGTGAAGGATTGTGTGTGAGAGAGTGAGACAGTTCGAGAGTTGATGTGTTAGTGTGTGTGTGTGTGTGTGTGAGCGCGCGCATGCATGTGAGTGTGTGTATATGTAAGAATACAGAGACAGAGAGAGAGAGAGAGAGAGAGAGAGAGAGAGAGAGAGAGAGAGAGAGAGAGAGAGAGCTGAGCAGATGCATGTCATGTAACACGCATGTTATGTAACACGCGAATCCATATGTTTGTGTATTCTCATCTGTCATATTATCAGTTAAATACCATTTGATTTTATCATGTATAATATGAACTTATGTACATTACTGTAGTTTGAGTGAGAGAGTCAGTGAGTGTGAATGAGAGACAGAATGAGTGAGCGTGAGAGTGAATGTGTGTGTGTGTGTGTGTGTGTGTGTGCCTTCTCTGTGTGTATCTCTGTGTGTGGGAGCATCACTATTTTTACGTCACACACTGTTTATGTACACATTTTTCTCCATGTTTAACATTTTTATGAGAATGCTCAGACAATTGTCAGTGTATGTGTGTGAGTAAAGTGTGGGAGTTTGTTCATACTAGTTTCAATGCTCACGTGAGACATTTTGTATGTGTCTAGATGTGAGGAGGTGTGATTGTGTGTGGAGGATGTGTATGAGTGTGGGGATATGTGTGGGTGGGGGATGTGTGGGTGGGGGTATGCGTTTGGATGGGTTGGGGTGTGTGGGTTTTTGTGGGTAGTGATATTTGTGGGTGTTGGTGGGATGTGTGGATGGATGTGTGGGAGTGAAAGTAGGGGTGTGGGAATGGGTGTGGGGGATGTGTGTATGGGTGGAGGATATGTATATGGGACGGGTGTGGGGTGTGTGTGTTTATGTGGGTGGTGATGTGTGGGTGGTTTGAGGAAGTATGTGTGGGTGGCGGGGTTGTGTGGGTAGGGGATTGTGTTGGGTGGATTGGGGATGCAAGGGCGGGTGGGGAGAAGTGTATGGTGTGTGGGTTTGAGATATGTGTGCGGTGTGTTGGTGGGGGATGTGTGCATGGTGTGTGGGTGGGGGTGTGGTGGTATGGGTGAGGATATGTGTGTGGGTGGGGGATAGTGTGTGGTGTGGGGGATGTGTGTGATGGGTGCGGGGAATGTGTGTATGGGTGGGGTGGTTGGGGGAAGTATGTGGGGGTGTGTGGGTGGGAGATGTGTGCGTGGATGGGGAATGTGTGGGTGGGGGTGTGTGAGTGGCTTAGGGATGTGTAGGTGGGTGAGGTATGTGTCGGGGTGGGATGCGTGAGTGGGTGAAGGATGTGTGTGGGTAGGGGTATTGTGATCGAGAGATGTTTGGTTGGGGGTGGGTGGGTGGGGTGTGTGGGTGCTTAGTGGAGGATGTGTGCGTGAGTGAGTGTGTGTTGGTGGACGGGTAGGGAATGCGTGTGTGGGTGGGGAGAGGTGTGTGGTGTGTTGGTTAGGGATATTGTGTGGGTGAGGTATGTGTGTGTGGATGGGGGATTTTTGTGGTGTGTGGGTGGGGGTATGTGGGGTGGATGGGTAAGGGTATCTGTGTGGGTGTGGGTGGGAATATTGTGCGGTATGTGGGTGGGGGATATGTGTGTGGTGTGTAGGTGGGGATGTGTGGTGGTATGTGGGTGTGGGATGTGTTGGTGAGGGATATGTGTGTGTGTGGTGCGTGGGTTGGGAATATTGCGTGGTAGGGGATGTATGTGATGTGCGGGTGGGGGATTGTGTAGTGGGGGATTGGGTTAAGGCATGTATGGGTGGGTGGAGGATGTATGTGTGGGTGGTGGGGTGTGTGTGTGAGTGGATTGGGGATGTATGGGTGGTTAGGGAGATGTGTGTGTGTGGGGGGGGGGGGTAGGGAGATGTCAGTTGGTGGGGATGTGTGTGTATGGTTTGGGGATGTGTGAGTGGATGTGCGATGTGTGGGTTGGTGGGGGATTGTGTGCGTGGGTGGTGAATATGTGGTCAATGGAGATGTGGCTGGGGGATGGGTGGTTTGAGGTGTGGATGGGGAGAGGATGTGTGGGTTAGGATGTGTATGTGGGTGGGCGTGGGATGTGTGGGTTGGTGGGGGAATGTTTGTGGGTGGCGAGTGTGTTTTGGTTGGGGGAACAGGTGAGGGGAGAGTGTGTCGGTGGGGGAAGTGCGGAGGGGGGGTGGGTCGGTTGCTGGGGTATGTATGTGTCCCTTGGTGTGCGTGTGTATGGGTAGGTGGGGGTGTGTGTGTTGGTGGGGTGATGTATGGGTAGGTGGGAGATGGGCCTCATAACATGGTAATTTGCCTTGTTTATGTTTACAACATTCATTTCACAATGTTTATTTTTCTTCCTATGTAAATGTATAATGCTCTTGATGAATGAAAGACGAGTGATTGAAAGGGCCGAATGTAAGACGGGCCTGCGCGCCCAATTTGTAACCCTAATAAAGTTGATTTGATTTGATTTGATTTGATTTATCTTTATCACCTTACCTGACACCTGTCTCACTGTATCTCTATCACTTTGCCTAACACCTGTCTCGCTGTATGTCTATCATCTTGTCTGACACCTGTCTCGTTGTATCTCTATCACCTTGCCCAACACCTGTCTCACTGTATCTCTATCACCTTACCTAACACATGTCTCGCTGTATCTCTATCACCTTGCCTAACACCTGTATCGCTGTATCTCTGTTACCTTACCTGACACCTGTCTCGTTGTATCTCTATCACCTTGCCTAACACTTGTCTCGCTGTATGTCTATCATCTTGTCTGACACCTGTCTCGTTGTATCTCTATCACCTTGCCTAACACCTGTCTCACTGTATCTCTTGTCACCATACCTGACACCCGTCTCACTGTATCTCTGTCACCTTGCCTATCACCTGCCTCACTGTATCTCTGTCAACCTACCTCACACCTGTCTCGCTGTATCTCTATCACCTTACCTGACACCTGCCTCACTGTATCTCTGTCACCTTGTCTGAGACCTGTCTCGTACGTCCATCAATCCATCCATCCACCCCCACCCCCTCCACACACACACACACACACACACACACACACACACACACATATATATATATATATATATATATACATCTTATAATTTCCTAGGATGCACACATTTACACACACAGCACATTCTATTTTCCACACACTCGCGCACACAACCATCGCCTTGCTAGTTCGACCCCCCACGTAACCCCCCACCCCTTCACACACACACACACTAACACGCATATCTTCTTTCAATTTCCTCTCTCTCTCTCTCTCTCTCTCTCTCTCTCTCTCTCTCTCTCTCTCTCTCTCTCTCTCTCTCTCTCTCTCTCTCTCCCAAACTTGTACATATATCACGGCCCCTCCACTTTGCTAAACTGGCTTTCTATGACACAACAGGAAGGCCAGCAACAATTGTTCTGCCGTTTGTTAGCGCAATCCTGGACATATTGTTCTACAACTCAGTGGTGGCTTAATTTCATCAGCTCGGAGAAGAATTTCCATGGGCCCAAGCCAAGGTCAGCGAAACACGATTAGCCACACTTGGCTTTCATCGGCCACATTCTGTCAACATCCTCTGGTCCCCAGTAAGTGGATTAAGACAGCTGTATGTGATTCTCCCAGGTTGTTTCCAAACGAAAATAAACAGCTGCCTGTTTGGACTCCAAATGATTACATTTTAAACATAACCGCTTGTCCTGTAAGCTAAATTACAGTGTTAATTGTGTTTAAATGATTAAGTGCGGAAGGATAATATGCCGCTAAATGTGATCTCCCGTTGTACAGAGGGACGATATATCCCAATACTAGGGTCATTGTTTTATTTCTTTTGTTTCGTGGTATCTTCAATGCTCAGTGAACGGAAATGTACATTATAATACTTGTTTATTTGATTGTGTGCCATGTTTGGTTCAAACCTACTTTTTGTTTGGCACTGAATCAGTTAAACTGTGAACGGGTTTCAATGTCTGATAGTTGGGTGTTGTAGAGTTCTGATAAATGGGTGTTGTAGAGTTCTGATAAATGGGTTTTGTAGAGTTCTGATAGTTGGGTGTTGTAGAGTTCTTATAATTGGGTGTTGTAGAGTTCTGATAAATGGGTGTTGTAGAGTTCTGATAAATGGGTGTTGTAGAGTTCTGATAAATGGGTGTTGTAGAGTTCTGATAAATGGGTGTTGTAGAGTTCTGATAAATGGGTGTTGTAGAGTTCTGATAAATGGGTGTTGTAGAGTTCTGATAGTTGGGTGTTGTAGAGTTCTGATAAATGGGTGTTGTAGAATTCTGATAGTTGGGTGTTGTAGAGTTCTGATAGTTGGGTGTTGTAGAATTCTGATAGATGGGTGTTGTAGAGTTCTGATAGATGGGTGTTGTAGAGTTCTGATAGTTGGGTGTTGTAGAGTTCTGATAGATGGGTGTTGTAGAGTTCTGATAAATGGGTGTTGTAGAGTTCTGATAAATGGGTGTTGTAGAGGTCTGATAAATGGGTGTTGTAGAGTTCTGATAGTTGGGTGTTGTAGAGTTCTGATAGTTGGGTGTTGTAAAGTTCTGATAAATGGGTGTTGTAGAGTTCTGATAGTTGGGTGTTGTAGAGTTCTGATAGTTGGGTGTTGTAGAGTTCTGATAAATGGGTGTTGTAGAGTTCTGATAGTTGGGTGTTGTAGAGATCTGATAAATGTGTGTTGTAGAGTTCTGATAGTTTGGTGTTGTAGAGTTCTGATAGTTGGGTGTTGTAGAGTTCTGATAAATGGGTGTTGTATAGTTCTGATACTTGGGTGTTGTAGAGGTCTGATAGTTGGGTGTTGTAGAGTTCTGATAGTTGGGTGTTGTAGAGTTCTGATAAATGGGTGTTGTATAGTTCTGATACTTGGGTGTTGTAGAGTTCTGATAGTTGGGTGTTGTAAAGTTCGGATAAATGGGTGTTGTAGAGTTCTGATAATTGGGTGTTGTAGAGTTCTGATAGTTGGGTGTTGTAGAGTTCTGATAGTTGGGTGTTGTAGAGTTCTGATAGTTGGGTGTTGTAGAGTTCTGATAAATGTGTGTTGTAGAGTTCTGATAGTTTGGTGTTGTAGAGTTCTGATAGTTGGGTATTGTAGAGTTCTGATAAATGGTTGTTGTAGATTTCTGATAGTTGGGTGTTGTAGAGTTCTGATAGTTGGGTGTTATAGAGTTCTGATAAATGGGTGTTGTAAAGTTCTGATAGTTGGGTGTTGTAGAGTTCTGATAAATGGGTGTTGTAGAGTTCTGATAGTTGGGTGTTGTAGAGTACACTGGCGTCATCCGTCTGCAAGGCGGGAGTCGGCCTTTGAAGTGTAGACGGAATGTTTGGACAGACGGCGGAGAGGATTCTGTGATGTGGGGAATTCTCTGGTTCGCAGACAGACAGAACTATTGTTGTACGAGACAAAGAATTTCCCCAGATGAAAGCAAATGTGACGGCGGATTGACTCCAGTTAGTCGAAAACAAGAGGAGAAAACCAGACTCTGGACTGATCAGCGTCTAGACAATTTGGTGACGTCACTCAAAGCCGATATAAAGGCCGTTGAAGTAAACACGTTGCGTGAGTCGACCAAGATTTCTGAAGAGTGAAGGATCGGTGCAGTTTCCGAGTTGTGTTCAATGAAAGAAACTATAATGTCAAATTGTTTATACTTATCGGCGGACATAGATCCAGTCTGTGATTGCATAGTTTCGATCAGCAACCGGAATAGGCATATGGTAGGCTATTAATCATATCTAACTTAGAGTATGATTAGGAATAGAGTACAGTTCTGTGCGGTGATATAATGTATTATAGGTGTGGTGATATAGTGTATTATAGGTGCGGTGATATAATGTTCTATAAGTGCGGTGCTAGAAAGTATCATAGGAGCGTCGGCACTAGTATCCTATTGTGTGGCTTTAACTAGCTTGTGTGATATATCATTTTACTCAGGGAGTTGAGGACAATGTAGTGGGATAATAAGTAGAGAGATTGAGGATGGTTGGGAGGGAGGAGAGGAATGTGAAATGGTAGGATCTTCCAGTAGGGCATATGCTGGGTTTCTACCCGTTCCTTTATTCTTTCCTGGTGTTGCCATGTCGCAGACCATGTGATGAGTTATTTGGCCGTATGACAGAGATCGGATCTCTGTTGTAGATCTGAGTGATGCTATTGGCCTACACTCACCTAATACCGGCCAGGATTGAGTTGCTCTCACCATGGTATTCTCTACTCAACAGGTTCCACGTACGTGTGCTATGATATTCAACAGTGAAGCTAGAACACAGTTTAGAAGATGATGGCTCAGGATTTGAAGACAGAAGTTGCTGAGAGGCCTCTACATTGGGCTTATACCCAAGTTGGTCTGCGGGAACCTGGCTTCTGCTGAGCAGGACAGGCTGATGATACCTATGTTTAGCAAGTGATAGTTGTATCACTGAACAGTAAGAACATTATATCTATATACAACACTGATTCCAGGAACATTTATATAAAGTTATAGAAATACCTGGAACATTCAGATTGTGGTGTTAATATGGGAAATCTTTACAACCAGTGACACTAGATCAATTAAGATTTCCTAAGTAAGAGTGACAATAGTGTTAGAATTCTCTGAGTAACAAACAGTTAATAACAGAGGAAATTCATAGTGTGAATTAGATTGAAGACTCTCATTAGACAGTGTTTGCCATGGATGTCCAAACATCTGGATGACTCGAGAGATAGCGGAGAAACTCTTTACGTGACCGGATAAGCATCACCTTGGTGAGGTTGCTTGTCTGGAATACATGGTGCTGGTGTGTTCTCAGCACAGTGATGAGAATGACTATACTCCTGAACACTGATCTGAGTCTATATACACTTTAGAATATACGTCACACATTGTACACATTATACACACACACACACACACACACACACACACACACACACACACACACACACACACACACACTTCTCCTGCATATACTCTTTGCTGTAATAAATTTCTTGGTTTTATTTGTTGAAGCTAGAGTTGTCAAGTATGTTATGTTGGGGAAGAATGAGAGGGGGCATGATCCAGGGGTGAGTGTCACGGGATACTGTGAGTTAATGATTCCCTGATAAACTAGTAAGATTAATTACAAGGTATGAAGGGGGTTAACAGTCGAGTACTTCATTCTGAGATGAGGACGAATTAAAGGTTATTGACCGACAGTATAAAATAGGATACAGTGTAAGGAGCCATTGACCAGCTCTGTCAACGGAGAAAACAACGGGGAGACTTCGAGAACGGGAAAAAGAACGGAGACGGCGATCAAAGGGTTCGGACGCTTTGAAGTACTAGCGTAGGGGAACACAGAGAAACCGCGGAAGAACGGAGGACGAAGAACGGAGGACGAGACGGAGCGCAATTGACGAATACGTGAGTTCACAGACGTTTGATGTGGGGACTTACGGAAAAATTTAATTGTGGATCAAATGACAACGGTGGATTGGACACTCGATATAAATAGTAGAAACTGGGTTTTCTGTTTTAGTGTGTGTTCCAAAACTGGACAGAGATATCTATGAATCCTATGTGTGGAAAAGAAATTATAGTCCCGTATTGTTTAAGGCAATGGGATATTAGTGCCGATGTGCTTAATTATTAATTTCAATTCCTGGATGATAATAGAAGATATAAGGTAATCTAATCTTAGCGTAATAGTAGCATAGGGATATAGGTGTTTGTTCTTGACTTGTAGCATTTCATTCGTTTATCTAATCGTGTAAACTTTAGTGCACTCATAAGTCTTATATCAGAGTGTCTTTCGGAGGCTTCTCAGTATGGCTAGAGAAGGACTCTCACATAAGAAAATAGTATGAAGCAGACTCATATCACCGGATTACATATCTCTCCCACAGGTTCCAATCCCACTATTGTAATCAGAGAAGAAATGAAGGTTACTTCACTTGAGCAAATAAAGTACCTACCTAGAACCAACAAGAACATAGACATGTTTTAATATTGAGAAGAGATAACTTAACGTCAAATACAGAACACTGTATACTCAAACGAATATACAAGTAAAGCACTTAAAAGGAAAAGACGTTAACCTGTGGCAAGCAGGGATACTTAAAACTGCATGCAAGTGCACTGTGAAGAAAAATAAAACTTTATTAACAAGAGACATTGTGTAGAACATTTATAGTAACTCTAGACAGTGTTGGATAGTGGCGGTGTGTATTCAGTGGTGGACTATACTACCTTCCAAAAACAGGAAATATATGGATTTCAGTGACTTACCAAAATCGGATTATTTTCTGGTGATAAGACATTGAACATTTGTTTTTTTTTCAAGAATTGGATTAAGTCCAGACTCAAGCAGGAGGAGATCATCCAGGGTGAGAGCTGTCCATTTCTATGTGTGATGTCCTGTGGTTTGGCCGACAGAAGAGGCGAGAAAGTATACGGCACATACGAAGTCAAAAGTCCTATCTTGCACTCACATTAGCAGACACTACCAAATACATATACACATTCAATACATACAACTGACATAGTTTTCAACAATAAACATGTTATTAATTGTTGGAGGAAACTGTTGTCAGGGTATGTTATGAAGGGGAGAGAGAGAGAGAAAGAGAGAGATATAGTGTATGGAAGACAGAAGGGAGGAGTGTAGACAAAAGTCATTCAATAGTTCCAATAGTAGAAGGATATTAAAGGTGCGCTTGTCGAGTCAACTTTCCTCCAGGGACGACAAGTGACATTAAATGGTGGAGCAGAGAGGTAGATGCATATTTATACCTTCATATTGGGATATACATATTAGTATACATATTGAGACTTTTAATGGAAGCACGTTCCAGACAGGTTGAATGTGGATAGGTGTTCAGACACAGTACCTACCTTTTCACACTTGACACGTCTACGATAAGTCTTTATCCTATATCTTCTCTAGTGGTTGAGAGATTGGTTGTGCTGTACTGTGTGGTGTCGTAGATAAATAAATATTAATATATATATATATATATATATATATATATATATATATATATATATATATATATATATATATATATATAGATTATATTTCTATAGTTAGTAAGTACTTACTGCTTTGAGGTGTCTTTACTCTACCGGCTGACTCACATTCTTTAACCATGGCCACTAATAAACTAGAGATGGAAGAATTGAGGGAAAGGGGTGAAGCGATGGGGTTGTCTGGAAAAGCCCTATCCGAGTATATACAGGTGGTAGAAAGAGAGCGTCGTCAAGCAGAAAGATAAGATCGATACTGGCCTGGATGGGGAAGCTGTGATTTCTGCGGATCTGGTATACCCAGAACAACTCACAGGGGAGACCATGGAGATACAGCCTGCGACAAAGAGTTCTGTAGGCCATGAAGTTACCCATTGCTCAAGTGGAGATTCGGTCAAGATACGTCACCGGCACCATCAAGGCCGCAGTATTGACTGATCCCATATTTCCCGTCATCCTCGGTTGTCGATATGTCTTTTTGGGAATGCCCAAGGAACCAATCCACATGGGAGCGATGCAGACATGCTCTCAGAAGGAAACGGATCAGGCAGAGACAATGGTCTCAAACCCAATGCCAGGGGAGTTACGAACTGCCCAGAGTGAGGATGATACTTTGCGTCCTTGCTACAAAAAGCTGCAGAAAAGTGCTGTTCCACCCAAACGAGGACAGTACTACATGAAGAATCGGCTACTCTACCGGATAGCCGGAAGAGGAGACAACTTACACGGTCAGTTGGTAGTCCCGAAAACTTACCGTCCCCAAATTCTTCAGATGGGCCATACCATTTCGTTCAGCGGACACATGGGTATGGCCGCCACCATGCAGCGGATTTCCTGCCACTATTATTGGCCAGGATTGACTGGAGATGTGCGTCGGTATGTAAAATCATGCCCTGAGTGCCAGAGGGTGGCACCGAAACACTGGACAGCACCGGTGGTGTTGGGTGAAATGCCCATTATGAACTCTCCTTTCGAGAGGGTAGCCATCGACATCGTGGGACCTCTTCCTAGGACTAAGAAGAGGAACATGTATATCCTCACAATGGTGGATTGCTGTTCAATGTGGAGTGAAGCCATACCATTGCCAACCATTGACTCGAAACGAGTGGCTGATGCATTGATGGAGGTTTTTACTAAGATTAGGCTTCCCTAATCAGATTCTGACGGATAATGGGTCACAGTTTTGTGGGAAACTCATGGAGGAGGTTTTTGGAGTGTTCCACGCCACCCATATCCATATCAGTCCTTACCACCCTCAAGCTAATGGACAAGTCGAGCGTTTCAACGGCACGTTGATGACAATGCTCAGGAAACTAGCCCAGGAAAAACCTGATAGGTGGGATGAATACATCCCGCAGCCCTTTTTGCCTATAGGGAAGTGCCACATGGCTCAACAGGAGTACCGTCAGCGACTCTACTGTTTGGTCGACCAATCAAAGGACCCTTGGAAGCTTTGCTGAGGAGTTGGACGGAGGAAGGGACGACAGAAGAAGTGATCTCCTCGTACAAATAAGTGGAGGAATTGAAGGAAAAACTTCACACGGGCTGGGCTCTGGCGACTCGAAACTTGAGAAAAGCCAGAAAGAGACATGCGGAGTACTACAACCGTAGGTCTAGAGACAGAGCTCTGGAGGTGGGAGACAAAGTCTTGTTACTACTCCCAACGGGAACCAAAATACTGGAGATAGGATGGCAGGGACCTTTTCCCGTGGAAAGGAAGGTATCCAAAACCAACTATCAAATCCGGATCCGGGGAAAGTCGAAGATTTTTCATATTAATCTCTTGAGGAAATATGAAGAGAGAACCGGTGAAGGAGCAGCCCATCTCATGGCAATGGCGGTAGCAGTGGAGACTGAAACCAGACCAGACGAGGGCAAGGAATACCCTTTAGTGCACCAGGAAACTTATCGGGAAGTACAGGTGAACCCTGATCTGAATCTCCAGGAGAGGGAAAAGATTGCCCAGGTTCTAAAATCCCATAAGCAGATCCTGACGGATAAACCAGGACGGACGGAGCTGGTCGAGTTCGAGATGACCTTAACCACGCAAGATCCGATCCGCCAAAAAGTTTACCCAGTGCCATTTTCTAAAGAGAAGGCTTTGGAGGAGGAGATACAGAAACTGTTTGAGGATGATGTGATAGCGACATCCACATCCCCATATAATGCCGGAGTGGTGTTGCTACGTAAACCGAGTGGAGAACACAGGTTGTGTATTGACTATAGACTCTTGAATAGTCATACCCAGTTTCAGGTGGAACCTTTGCCGAATCCAACCCAGTTATTCGCCAGGCTCCATAAGGCTAAGTACTTCTCTAAAGTGGATCTGAGTAGGGGTTATTATCAGATCCCGGTCAAAACGGAAGTTCGACCTCTGCTGGCTTTCAGTACACCCAGTGGACACTATGAGTTCAACGTCATGCCTTTTGGACTCAGCAATGCGCCTAGTGTGTTTACTCGCATGATGAGGATTTTGTTAGATCCTCTACGTGATCCGTCCATTATATCCTTCATGGATGATATACTGATTGCTAGTGACAGTTTAGATGACCAGTTGGGGTCGTTGGAGAGAGTTTTCCACAGGCTTCGGGAAGCAGGACTTACCGCGCGCCCATCCAAGTGCATGATTGGTTACCAAACTATGGAATTTCTAGGACATATTATCACTCCAGGAAAAATTGTCCCGGAGGAGAAAAACCTGGAAAAAGTAAGACGAGCTCCAAGACCTAAAACTAAGAAAGATCCTTTCTATCGTTATGTGGATTTTATCAGAAGTTCATCCCAAATTTTTCCGAACTGGGAAATCCATTAACGGAAACCTTGAAAAAGGGACTCCCAGATACCATTATATGGACTTCTGAATGCGAAGGGGCCTACAGTCACTTAAAGGAGGCGTTGGTGAACAAGCCAGTTCTACAGCTCCCAGACCTTTCAAAGCCCTTTGTGCTAAGAACAGATGCGAGTGGGATTGGAATTGGAGCAGCCTTGTTACAAGAAGGGATAGAAGACGCTTCGGTGTTGAAACCTGTAGCCTATGCCAGTAAGAAACTTTTACCGGCGGAAAAGAATTACTCTACAGTGTAAAGAGAATGCTTGTCACTCGTATGGGCCGTACAAAAATTTCAACCATACTTGTATGGAGTACAGTTTAGGGTACAGTCAGATCATCAACCTATAATGTTCCTGGCTACTTCGCAGAAGCTCAACGCAAGATTGATGAGATGGTCGTTGTTACTACAGCCCAGCCATACAACTTCACAGTGGAGTACATCCCTGGTAAGGAGAATGTAGGAGCGGATTTCTTATCTAGACATCCAACTCCAGAGGAAGAGGAATAGGTGGGAGGATCATAGGAATCAAACCTACAGTGTGGAAGAGTCGACGCGGTCAACTCTGTTAAGAGGGGGCCTATGTCACGGGATACTGTGAGTTAATGATTCCCTGATAAATTAGTAAGATTAATTACAAGGTATGAGGAGGGTTAACATTCGAGTACTTCATTCTGAGATGAGGAGGAATTAAAGGTTATTGACCGACAGTATAAAATAGGATACAGTGTAAGGAGTCATTGACCAGCTCTGTCAACGGAGAAAACAACGGGGAGACTTCGAGAACGGGAAAACGAACGGAGACGGCGATCAAAGGGTTCGGACGCTTTGAAGTACTAGCGTAGGGGAACACAGGGAAACCGCGGAAGAACGGAGGACGAAGAACGGAGGACGAGACGGAGCGCAATTGACGAATACGTGAGTTCACAGACGTTTGATGTGGGGACTTACGGAAAAATGTGATTGTTGATCAAAAGACAACGGAGGATTGGACACTCGATATAAATAGTAGAAACTGGGTTTTCTGTTTTAGTGTGTGTTCCAAAACTGGACAGAGATATCTATGAATCCTATGTGTGGAAAAGAAATTATAGTCCCGTATTGTTTAAGGCAATGGGATATTAGTGCCGATGTGCTTAATTATTAATTTCAATTCCTGGATGATAATAGAAGATATAAGGTAATCTAATCTTAGCGTAATAGTAGCATAGGGATATAGGTGTTTGTTCTTGACTTGTAGCATTTCATTCGTTTATCTAATCGTGTAAACTTTAGTGCACTCATAAGTCTTATGTCAGAGTGTCTTTCGGAGGCTTCTCAGTATGGCTAGAGAAGGGTTCTCACATAAGAAAATAGTATGAAGCAGACTCATATCACCGGATTACATATCTCTCCCACAGGTTCCAATCCCACTATTGTAATCAGAGAAGAAATGAAGGTTACTTCACTTGAGCAAATAAAGTACCTACCTAGAACCAACAAGAACATAGACATGTTTTAATATTGAGAAGAGATAACTTAACGTCAAATACAGAACACTGTATACTCAAACGAATATACAAGTAAAGCACTTAAAAGGAAAAGACGTTAACCTGTGGCAAGCAGGGATACTTAAAACTGCATGCAATTGCACTGTGAAGAAAAATAAAACTTTATTAACAAGAGACATTGTGTAGAACATTTATAGTAACTCTAGACAATGTTGGATAGTGGCGGTGTGTATTCAGTGGTGGACTATACTACCTTCCAAAAACAGGAAATATATGGATTTCAGTGACTTACCAAAAATCGGATTATTTTCTGGTGATAAGACATTGAACATTTTTTTTTTTTTTTCAAGAATTGGATTAAGTCCATACTCAAGCAGGAGGAGATCATCCAGGGTGAGAGCTGTCCATTTCTATGTGTGATGTCCTGTGGTTTGGCCGACAAAAGAGGTGAGAAAGTATACGGCACATACGAAGTCAAAAGTCCTATCTTGCACTCACATTAGCAGACACTACCAACTACATATACACATTCAATACATACAACTGACATAGTTTTCAACAATAAACATGTTATTAATTGTTGGAGGAAACTGTTGTCAGGGTATGTTATTAAGGAGAGAGAGAGAGAGAGAGAGAGAGAGAGAGAGAGAGAGAGAGAGAGAGAGAGAGAGAGATAGTGTATGGAAGACAGAAGGGAGGAGTGTAGACAAAAGTCATTCAATAGTTCCAATAGTAGAAGTATATTAAAGGTGTGCTTGCCGAGTCCACTTTCCTCCAGGGACGACAAGTGACAGTGAGTAAGAGTGAGAAGAAGGTGTCTTCAGATTGACGGAGTGTTGTGGACGGAGTCTGCTGGATATCTCCAGGATAGTGATATTGTATTAAAATAAATGTTGGTGTTGATTCCCCTCACTCCAGGGACGACACTAAAGAAGTAAAGAAGAACAAATAACTACTACGACATTCTTTACTTACGACAATCATCATCATCATCATCATCATCATCATCATCATCATCATCATCATCATCATCATCATCATCATCAGCATCATCATCATCATTGTTATTACAATCATTATCCTCAATATAATTACAATCATCAGGACACTAGACCATATGTTGTAACAGGAGTGACATTAAATACAAAGTGGTGTCGTGCTTAAGACACATAACCAGATGCTTGTAGTATGCGTGATATGTAACATTAGTTGTGTCGTGCTTAGGGCACAAACCAGATGATGGTACCGTGAGTGATATTTAATACAAAGTGGTGTCATGCGTCGGAGTGCACTAATTTATTAAGAAGTGTATGAGCTATGCCGAACACGTTCTCTTTTGATGGACAGGACATTACACAAGTTGCCTTCTATCATGAGATTGATTGTTATACTCCTTCTTAGCATGTCATTTCTATTCACTCATTTACACTCATTCATCAGAAATCATTCTTATACTTACAAGCAAGATAAGTAATTATACTTATGTGATTTCCCAATGACAACTTTAAATGTTTAACACCATTGACATCACAATGGAATCTCATTCTTCCATAAACCTTTCATCATACACAATCATATCTGTATGGATGACAAGTAGTCATGGTGATGTGGTTTACAAATGATACATTAACATTTGTTTAACAATAATGAAATCAAACGTGGTTCACAACAGGCATGCTCTCTTTAATGACATA